>WSYH01010673.1:0-22637 GCA_036426205.1 Ascaphus truei | reverse complement strand
TGGGTGATCCTGACGATTCTGCTCCCTTCCTCCCCCCTTGGATTTCTACGCTCTGTGAGGGAATCAGTGTATATTCCCTGGAAGGTTGAGAGTTTTTTCAGTTTCACCACTTACATTATTTATGGTTATAGATCACTATCACTGTGTTATAAGTGCCATTCTGAATCACTGGGTCTCCAATATGGCCAAAACCATCCTTGAATTTACTCGGGCCTGTCCGGTATGTGCACGCAATAAGATACCTCGTCGAAAACCCCATGGTCTTCTTATGCCTTTACCCATTCCGGAGCGCCCCTGGTCCCACAAATCCATGGACTTTATTGTCGAATTGCCTAGGTCGAATGGCATGAACACCATTCTAGTAGTGGTGGACCATTTTTCCAAGATGGCACATTTCGTTCCTCTCAAAGGTTTACCCTCCTCACCCGCCCTAGCCGATATTTTCTCCAGAGAAATGTATTCTTCTTTATTAATTACGGATTCCATCCGGCTCGCCTGCCCATTTCCAATATCTCCGCTGGAGTACCAGCCGTGGATGAATGCATCACAGTATTACAGGACTCTTGGTCCAGGATACAATCGGCACTTCAAAAGTCCTCCCAGACGTCGAAACTCCAGGCTGACCATCATCGCCGACCTGCACCCAGTTACAAGCCCGGGGATAAGGTTTGGTTGTCTACAAGAAATATCCACCTCAAAACCCCGTCCCCTAAATTGCCACCTAGGTTTCTGGGCCCATTTCCTATCATGGAGCAGGTAAACCCGGTGGCCTTCCGTCTTCAATTACCTCAAAGCATGAAAATTCCTAATGTTTTTCACACATCTCTTCTTAAACCGTTCATCTCGTTAAACAACTTTAACAAATGAGGTGCTAGTAATTTAAGATATTTTTTGTAGTATGTTAAAGAAGCCATCAGGCCCTGGCGCTTTAGCTGGTTTCAATGACTTTATTACCTCTGCTAATTCTTCATATGTAAAATCTTCCTGTAACGCTTCCTTCTCCTCTCTGCTCAAGCTGGGTAAGTTTGCCTCTTTCAGAATTTTTTTTAGCATCTTTCCTGTTTTTTTTTTCTGGGTGACTGTAACAGGGGAGTAATCCCTGTTCAAGTAACATGCCTTTAATCTAGCAGTGTGGTGGTTAACTGCTGGTAGTCAATTAATAAACACCACCTGCCTGATTTAGATTGCTTACAAAAGCCTGTCTGTTGAGACAGGAAGTGACTCCTTAGCTCACGTGTGAGCTGAACTTTGGAGACAGAGCAGAGGTTCTTGAGTCTCCCAGGAGAGACTGACCAAGAGAACACAGATCTCTGGAGCTGACCATGTCTTGAGCTCTGCCAGAAGACACAGCAGAGCTGCTTCCAAGACACAGGGGAAACTTCTAAACCTGAATGCTGACAAACCCTGAAGAAAAGGTAGCAACCAGGGACAGAGAAGATTTTCCCTCCAAACTACAAGGAACAGATAAGACTTTTATTACAAGACTTTTTATATCTGTTCATTTCATGCTATGTGTTTGGGGCTGGGAGACATGCTTAACTAAGGGAGTTGTGAATTGCATATTATTTCACTAGAACCACTCCCAAGTGAATAGAAGCTGTGTTTCCCCCTTGTTTGGATGGTTTCCTGATGTTAAGGAAAAGGCACAATAAAGCCTCGTTATAATTTCACCTTATAAAAGTCTCCAATTGTGTACCTCTGTGAACGTCCGTCTACAGTGACCCTGTATGGATCCTGTCACTATGATATATCTACCATCTTTGTCCGTGTGTGTTCCGTCTGCTTGCAGTGGTATTCTGTTATGCACCAGAATGGCTACTCTTCTTTTTTTAATCGGAGCAGATGCCAAAAAGCTCAATCTGAAGTCTTTATCTAAGAATTTTGGATGGCTAGTCCTTGAAAAGTGTGTTTCCTGGAGAAATATAATTTCTGCGCATTTACATTTGTAATCCTTAAATGCTAATTTTCTTTTAATTGGACTATTGAACCCTTTTACGTTATGTGTGTTTAAAGTTAATTCTCTACTCATCTGTTAATCTTGTGTCCTCTGATAAACTTTGCCGCCTCCCCTGATGCATAAATGGCATCTGTGACTGCTTTCTTTCACTCCTTGTTTCTTCTTTCCTTGCCCACCTGCAGGGACGGGGGAAGGGGGGGGGGAGGCGGGACACAAGAGGGAGAACATGGAGGAACATAGATACAATAAAACATGCAACATATGAAATCAGTACTCGGCGCCAGGCTTCCACCACCTCGACCCTGAGTCCAATGCCTTTGGGCCCTCTCTTTTCGTGGTGGTCTTCGAATTTCTTCTTAGAGTACTTGTTCTCCTCCCCACTACCTTTAGCCCAAAAAACTTTGCTGGGAATCTGAAGAGCCCTTCTCTCCATACCCAGCCTTCGGCTCACACGAACTTCGGAGCAGGTTCCCTCCCCTCAACTCCTGCCCCGCTCCTCTGGATATCTTATAATCAAAACCTTCTTATATATATTGTTTTAACCTGAGCTCCTTCTTCTTTATTTTAGTTCCTCAAACTGCCCTTTCCCTTGCGCTTTTACCTACTCCTCCCCATGGTCTCTCGTATTTTCTATCTGAGGGATAGCTGATGCGCCCCCTTGTCTCTGTGAGTCCTATAACCCTCTGAGGCCTCCCCTCTCCCGCTATCTGACCTCCTCTGTTCCTTATATCTCCTTCCTCTTCTTTTTCCCCTTGGCCATTCCTTTGTAATCTTTTAGGGTGTTTGTCCCCACTGCTCCCCTAATCTTTATGACACCTGTTTTACTTTTATGTTCTGTTCTCTTTTCTTTTCCTGGCTTGTGTGTCCCCTGGCATAGTTTGCCCTCTTGCTCCTTCCCTAATGCGCTTCCTCTTTCCCCTCCTCCCTTCTCTTGTTCAGTTCTATCCTTGAGCTTATATACCCTACCCCTTACATTCCTGGCTTTCCTCTCACTTGCCTGCTATTTACCCTCATATCCCTCTTCTCCTTCTGTAATTCTTATCTTTCCCTAGCTTCTGTTTCCCCTCCTTCCCTTCTTTGCGAAGCTACTGTGGCTGTTCGAGTGATCCACTTGCTTCCTATACTATCTTTGTCCTTTTCCTTCCCTTATTTTCCTTATTCTTTCCTGTTACCTTCTTCCACCCCCCTCGGCCCCTTCCATGCCTTCCACCTCCTCTCTGTCTTTGCGACTCACCTCTTTTCTACTTTTCACCCACCCCCCATCCCCCTTTTCTCGCTCTCCCCTCTTCCCTTCTCCCTCCTGTCTCTCCTCCCCCCTTCCCTGCACCTCTTCCCCCCGTCATGGTGTCTCGGAGGGTCTTTCCCCATATCCCGCTTGTCCCCCAGCGCTGCCGAGGCTCCCTGTAGATCTTCCAGCGGCGGCGTCCCTTTCCTGTGATGTCTGCTGCTCAGACTTCCGGTGGTTTTGCCTCCTCCAAGATGGTGCTGTGAGGATTCGGGGATCGCGGCGCCCGCGGCCCAACCCCTCCGCACCTTGTTTGCCTCCCACTGCTGCCGTGGTGCGTGCCCCTCGCTGGCGCCGCTTACCTCCTGCTGTCCTGGAGGTTCCCCGCTGTCCCCGGCGGTCTGTCTCCCCTCCTGGGCCTTCCCTCTCCCATGCGGCTGCCGTGTGTCCCGGTCGCGCGCGTGAACAGCGTGCGCCGGGTGAAGATAATTTATTCACTGCTCTAGCAGTGAAACCACGAGCCCAGCATAGGAACAGGACCTCCTGCCAAAATAAAAGTACTCACCTGCCTGCCAATCAAGCGGACCTATCCAAGATAGCTCCACGCACTCCTCCAGGTCTGCCTCCACTTCTGATTGGTCAGCCGCACTTTATATTGCCTGTCCTGTCACTCACTCATTGCTCGACATAATTTCAACTTGTGGATCACTACGCTGGCACTCTCTCTCTTATTTCTCTCAGGTCACGACTTGGCTTGGCGGACGTCTATCTCTGGCTCTCGACCCCGGCTTGGACAACGACCTTCCGGAATTCTCCAATCCGTGACCTTGGCTAAACGGCAACGACGACGGCACTTATTTACCGGTACCGGCAAGTATTGCTAGCTAACACCACCTGGCCTGGCAACGCCTAAAACACCACACTCCGGACACGCTCCTTTTGCTGCGGGTGCGTGCCCATATACGTTCCTCACCTCAGTAGAAGGGACGGGTCTGGTCTGCGGGCAGCACCGGCGTAACATTATGTCGAGCCCACAAGACGCAGACCAGACAGACGTGGACTCTATGATGACAGCCATGTACCAACAAATCTAGGCCTTAACGGATCAAGTGGCTCTCCTCTCCCAACAGGTACAGGACCTTTCTCTTCAGGCACCACCTGCGGCTGCACCGCCGGCGCAGTCAGATTCAATATCCACTTCATCCCCAGGTCCGAAGATTCCGGCTTCGAAGCCGTACGCGGGGGAACCCCACGCTTGTCGTGGCTTCCTCAACCAATGTGAGATCCAGTTCGAGATGGCTCCGCAGCTGCATTCCACTGGTCAGAAAAAGGTAGCTTATGTGTACAGTCTGCTCACAGGTAATGCACTGGCATGGGCCTCCCCGATCTGGGAACTGCGCCCCGATATTACCCGAGATTACGTAGCCTTCAGACGAGACTTTCGACAGGTCTTCGATACCCACGCACGACAAGAGACTGCTTCTGATTCCCTGCTGCAGCTTACACAGGGACGTCGGCCTGTGGCCCAATACGCCTTGGAATTCAGGACCATAGCAGCTGAGACTCGTTGGGGTCAGGAGGCCTTAGTCTCCGTCTTTTGGAAAGGCTTATCGGATTCTCTGAAGGATGAACTTGCTTCTCAACCCAGGCCAGGACTTCTGGAGGACCTCATCACCCTGGCCATTCGTATGGACCAGCGTCTTCAGGTACGCCGCGCTCAGCATCAGCAACCCTGGTCTACGCCTTTCTGTGCTCCTTTCTCCAGGTTCTCTAATACCCCGAGACCCGTCTTCTCCCCGCTGCCTGCGCTGGAAGCCCCAGAGCCGATGCAACTCGGAGTCCAGCGTCCTCGGGTACCTTTACGACAATTTCGCTCAACTGGAGAGTCGTATTATCATTGCGGATCTTCTGAGCAGCGTACCCGTGACTGTCCACCATCTCCGGGAAACGACCAAACCCAGTGAGTACGAAGGTGCTCTCCCTGGGTGCTAAATCTTCTTGTCCCCTATCCAGAAGGGAACTCCCTAAGAAATTGACCATTCCAGTTTCCCTCTCTGGCCCTACCTTCCGCACCTCCACGGCAGCATTTATCGATTCCGGCGCTGGAGGGAACTTCATGGACCAGACCTTCTCTGAACAAAATCAGATCCCACTTTCTAAGAAGAGGTCCCCCGTTGCCTTGGTTGATCCACTCACCCCGGCATATATCTCCTTGGAGACCGAACCCATCACCCTTTCTTCTCACTCCCACAAAGAGACCCTGGACTTTGATGTGATTCATGCTCCGGGTACACCGGTCACGCTTGGCCTGCCCTGGTTGCAGAAGCACAATCCGCACATCGATTGGGTATCCCCTAATCCCATTGTCTGGAGGTCAAGGTCAGAGGAATCTTCTTCGTCTATGGAACGTCCGTCTCATCTACTAGCTAACACATCCAATCCTAAGAGGGAATTACTCTCCCCTTACGCAGAATTTTTGGACGTTTTTAGCAAGACGCAATCTGAGCTCTTACCCCCTCATCGTTCCTACGACTGTCCGATTGACCTGGTACCTGGATACACTTTGCCCAAGTCCAAATCCTATCCCCTCTCGTTGCCCGAGACGGAAGCCATGGATGAATATATTCGCGAGAACTTGAAGAGGGGCTTTAAACTTCATTCCAACTCTCCCGCAGGGGCTGGATTCTTCTTCGTCAAGAAGAAGGATGGTACTCTCAGACCGTGTATTGATTACTGGGGCCTGAACCACATTACGGTGAAGAATCGTTATCCACTCCCACTCATCTCCGAACTCTTCGACAGACTTCAAGGGGCCAACCTCTTTACCAAACTTGACCTCCGTGGGGCATACAATCTCATCCGTATCCGGGAGGGCGATGAATGGAAAACTGCCTTCAACAATCGTAGCGGGCACTACGAATACCTGGTGATGCCCTTCGGTTTGTGCAATGCACCAGCAGTTTTTCAGGACTTTATCAATGACATCTTTCGGGATGTCCTTAATCACTTTGTAATCGTCTATCTGGATGACATCCTTATTTTTTCCAAAAACTTACAGGACCATATCATCCACACAAAGTTTGTGCTTTCTCGTCTTCGAGAGAACCGGTTGTTTGCCAAAATGGAGAAATGCCTTTTTCACCAGTCTACCACTTCCTTTCTTGGGTACATCATCTCCAACAGAGGCTTGGCCATGGACCCAGAGAAACTGAAAGCCGTAGTGGATTGGCCGCAACCCAATTCCCTCAAATCTATTCAGCAATTTTTAGGATTCTCTAACTATTACCGGAAATTTATTCGCAACTTTTCCACCATCATCGCTCCTATCACGGCACTGACCCAAAAAGGTGCAGATTCTTCATCTTGGTCACCCGAGGCAGTCACGGTTTTCAAAATGTTGAAACAAGCTTTTGTCTTTGCTCCCATCCTTCGACATCTGAACACTAATTTTCCATTCACCCTTGAGGTTGATGCTTCAGACTGTGGGGCTGGCGCGGTCCTATCCCAGAGATTTTCTCCCCAGGACAAACTTCACCCTTGCGGGTTTTTCACTAAGAAGTTTTCTCCAGCGGAGAGAAATTATGACGTGGGCAATAAGGAACTTTTGGCTGTCAAATTAGCTCTTCAAGAATGGAGGCAGGGTCAAAAGAGCCATTCACGATTCTCACGGACCATAAAAACCTGTTGTACATCGAGAATGCCCGCCGCTTAGGTCCCCGCCAAGCCCGCTCGTCGTTATTTTTCTCCAGGTTTAATTTTATTCTGTCATACATTCCCGGCACCAAAAATGTCAAGGCGGATGCTCTCTCTAGACAATACTCTTCTGAAGAGAGACCGGAAAAGACCACTGAGTCCATCCTTCCTAAAGGATCATAGCAGTTGCGGCGTTCAAGAATCTTGAGAAGATCATCAAATCTCAAAAACATCTTCCGACTGGTCTTGAGGTTCCGAAAGACACTTTGTACGTAGAGCCCAAGTTTGTTCCTGAGATACTCGATTGGGGACATGCTGCCCGCTCGGCAGGACATCCAGGATTCAAGAAAACCTTGGATCTCATCCGTCGCACCTTCTGGTGGCCCAATATGGCCAAAACCATTCTCGAATTCACACGGTCCTGTCCGGTATGTGCACGTAACAAGATTCCTCGTCAGAAACCTTCAGGGTCTTCTCTTACCTTTACCTATTCCGGAGCGTCCCTGGGCACACATATCCATGGACTTTATTGTTGAGTTGCCTAGGTCGAATGGCATGAACACCATTCTAGTAGTAGTGGACCGGTTTCCAAGATGGCACATTTTATCCCTCTCAAAGGATTACCCTCCACACCCGCCCTAGCTGATATTTTCTCCAAAGAGATTTTCCGGATCCATGGGATTCCTACATCCATCGTATCTGATCGGGGTTCTCAATTCTTCTCCAGATTCTGGAGGACTTTCACCAAGAGACTGGGCATCTCTTCTTCCTTTTCTTCTGGATAGCACCCTCAATCTAACGGACAGACCGAGAGGGTTAATCAATCCCTCGAGAAATATTTAAGGTGCTTTGTCTCTAACTCTCAGGATGACTGGGCAGAACTACTTACCTGGGCTGAGTATGCCTTTAATTCCTCCAGGAACGAGTCCACTCGTGAGACTCCCTTCTTTATCGATTACGGATTCCACCCGGCTCGCCTACCTATTTCTAAAATCTCCTCTGGAGTACCAGCCGTGGACGAACACATCTCCCTCCTACAGGACTCTTGGTCCAGAATTCAATCTGTACTTCAAAAAGCATCCTTGACATCTAAAACCCAGGCTGATCGTCACTGCCGACCTGCACCCAACTACAAACCCGGGGACAAGGTTTGGCTATCTTCCAAGAACATCCATCTCAAAACTCCTTCCCCCAAATTGGCACCAAGGTTTCTGGGTCCTTTTTCTATCGTGAAGCAGGTAAACCCGGTTTCCTTCCGACTTCAATTACCTAAAAGCATGAGAATCCCGAATGTCTTTCACACTTCGCTTCTCAAGCCCTTCATCTCCAGTAGCCTCTTTCCGGACCACACTTCTAAACCAGACCCTGTGATTGTACAGGGCAACGAAGAGTACGAGGTCCAGGCTTTGCTAGATTCCCGTCTTTCGAGAGGTAAGGTCCACTTCTTGGTCCATTGGAAGGGTTTTGGACCCGAAGAACAGTCGTGGGTACCCCTTAAAGACATTCATGCACCCGGACTTCTCAAACGTTTCCGAAAGAAGTTTCCATCCAAACCATGGAAGGATCGTCCTGAGGCTTTAAGTGGTATTTGTGTATCTCTGGTTCTGAAGGTCGCAGCGGGCTGAAACTTGGACCATATGGTGTCCCAGTTCCGGCATTAGGATCTGGGAAGTTTGGACCCGCTGGACCTAATGGAACCGGATATTTGAATATGTTTGTGTTTTAACTTTAATATTGTATTCCAAAGTGGGGATAAAAACCCGCGAAGATTCCTTTACACAAAGGGATGCAAATGGTCAGGGGGGCGACCCAATATCTAGGACCCAAGTGCTGATCAAAGGATTCTGCCACTCTAACTGTTTAACTGAGGGCGGAGAAGCATCAAACTCGAGTGGTTTGTAAGTGTTATATCTTACACTTAGAAACAAGGAAGATCCTGCCAGATACTTCATTTGGTAGACTGGCCGGTGTCCCTGATTTAAATGTGGGGCTACAGAAATGAGACCCTCAGAGTCGTAGTACGCATGGGCTAACTAACTGGGGGGCCTGGGTTAAACTGTGTTCCCACGTTAGAGATTGGATACAGCTAATTGTTCTCCAATAGTCTGTATTCAATGTTAAGAATAGGGTTACAAAGGTATATAAACTGTTGTCAGCCCTACAGTCTTGTTCTTCTGATTACATCTTGAATGTCACCTGATTGCTGGAGAATTGCTATCTGATACTTCTTCATCCCCCACCCTAAGTAAGTGTTACCTTCTTGCCTGTTAATTGTACTATATTGCTGTGTTCACCTATTTAAGGAATACATATACTTTATTATATCTAAGCCTCGTTCAGTTCAACCCAGTTATTTGGCGTATGTTATATCTTGTCATAAGTTACCGTGACAAGCTATTAACAAACTGGTGGCAGCGGCGGGATTGAACTGAACCTGTATTACAGTGTACTGCGGGACCCTGTAATATAGTGGGAACTCGAAGGGAATTGCGAGTTCCTGGGACTAAAAATATTGAACACACAGTAGTGCAAAAGTTAACACAAGTTGTAACACCACCTCACTGCTGCGACCGTGAACCATGAGCGAGTCTGAAGGCTCATCCAACCTCAGGACCCGAGCTCAGCTGAAAGACAAGTGCCGTGAATATGGACTGGCCTATGAGGACCAGGAGATCGCAGACATGGTAGTGGCAATCGGTGACTATGAAGCCCGGCTTGCAGAGCCTCAGGATACGGCTCAGCTTGCCCTTATACAGCCACCCGGAGATCAGGGAAGGAACCCAGTGCCGGGGCGGCAGAATCCCGGGGAGGGAACGAGTGCACCTCCCGGGAACAGTGCAACAGGAGGGGTACTGGTTGCTGCGGCTACCAGTCCGTTCACCCCTGAAATGTTGGCACTGATTACTGCATGGGGAGACAGAGGGACACCGGAGGAGCGGCTGCAGTTTATCACTATGGCAGTGAACAGACCCGCTTATTGCCCCCTTTCCAACCCAACAACGATGAACTTAAACTGGATCAGCACAGTCTCACCAAGTTCGTGGAAGGCACTGACCAGATTGACAGTTTCTTAAAGAACTTTGAAACACAGTGCCGGCGGTACAAAGTGCTTCCCCAGCATCGGGTTGCACGTTTGGACCCCTTACTATCCGGCTTGGCTAAGCAGACGATGATGGCGCTTCCAGATGAGTATGCTGATGATTATGACCACCTGAAAGAACTGTTATTATTTCAGTACGGTTTTACCCCTGAAGCTTACATGGGTAAATTCCGGCTGGAAGAGAGGCAGCCCTTGGAGTCCTATGTCACGGTGACCCGCATTGCTTTGTATGGGATACGCTGGGTGGGGAGCTATGAGGCAAGGACTTACCAATGCCTGCTGGATCTCATCTTTCAGGAGCAGCTCATGTAGCAGTGCCCACCGGCGGTGAGAACTTGGGTGTACGACAAAAAGCCCAAGACTTACCAGGAGGCGGCGAGGCTAGCAGATGACTATGTGGCCAGCCGAGCCCTGATGCCCACCAAAGCAGTAGCCAAGGCGGCGGTGGCGGCGGCCCCAGCCAAAAAGTCTGCCAATACCCCTCAATGGACTCAGAGGCCGCCTGCGGGCAACAGTCCACCGAAGGCGGGGGAGCTCCGGCACGAGCGCTGGTGCTACAACTGCAACCGCACTGGTCACATCAGACCAGATTGACCGGAACCCCTGTGTTCCGGCGGACCCCATCAGGGGCAACACAACCCAGCTGCGAAGCCGGTAGCCCGCGTGCGGGTGGCTTCCACCAAGGCGGCCGGACCGGTCATGGAAACAACTCCCAGCGAGACGTCCCATGCAACCCCTGTCCCGGTCTCATCGGTGCCTACAGCCAGGAGCTGAGGACATCTCAGCGCGGACCTGCAGCAGACGGATGGCCAGAGCAGACATCTCACCCCGGTCACAGTCGGTGACCGGCAAGCAGTCGGCTTTCTGGATTCAGGAGCTGCAGTGACCCTGGTCCGACCTGATATGGTCCGGCCAGAGGAATTGCTCCCAGGCCCTGGGATGCAGATCACTGTGGCCGACGGAGAGCCACGTTTCTTACAAGTGGCCAGGATCTTTTTGGATTGGGGGGAGGGCCAGGGTGTGCGGGAGGTGGGGGTTTTACCCAGTTTGGATGCTGAAGTTATTCTTGCCAACGATCTGGGACCGATGACCTGCACCTACGATCGAGTGCCCAAACCCGCTGCAGTGGCAGCGGTTACCCGGAGCCAGACAGCGGCAATGGCGGCGGCGCCAGTCCCCCAGCCTTTGGGACCAACGTTAGCGGAGGGCGCAGAGGAGCCCGGGGAGGTAAGCCAGGATCCGTTGCAACCACAGACTGACTTACTGTTCCCCCTCACCCATCCCCATTCTCCGGACAATGACATGACTGGGGGGTGGCCAGAATTAGGAGCCCAGTTTAGGGAGGCAGTGAAAACAGACCCTACCCTGGCCGGCATGAGACTTCGGGCGTCCGAGTCTCTGGCAGGGGAGGGCACTGATGGTAAATTCAAGTCTCTTGTTTCCCTGTTTTAGGGGAGGGCACTGAGCATTGCCTATGGCATAAGGGACTCCTGTATAGAGAAGAAGGGAACCCAGGGATAGAGGAGGGGGTGACCGGTAAACGACAGCTAGTAGTGCTCCAGGGGTACCGACAGCAACTGTTATGGGTAGCTCACTCTATTCCGTTAGCGGGACATCAGGGGGTCAACAGAACGCGAGCCTGGTTATTACAGCGTTACTACTGGCCGGGGGCATCTCGAGATGTGGGCACTTTCTGCCACTCTTGTGATGCCTGCCAGCGAGTGGGTAAGGCGGGCGACCGTGTGAAGGCACCCCTGAAACCCTACCGATAATAGGGGAACCCTTCCAGAAAGTAGCGATGGACCTTGTAGGACCCCTTATGATTCCTAGCAGGTCAGGGAAGCGCTACATCCTCACGGTGGAGGATTTTGCCACCCGGTACCCTGAGGCGGTAGCTCTTGGCACCATAGATACCAAGATAGTGGCAGCAGCTTTGCTGAACATTTTTTCTAGGGTAGGTTTCCCTAGTGAGATCCTAACCGATCAGGGGTCGCAGTTCATGAGTGAACTGTTACATTGTCTCTGGGATGCCTGCGGTGTACAGCACCGGCGCACTACCCCTTACCATCCCCAGACAAACGGATTATGTGAGAGGTTTAACGGTACCCTGAAGCAGATGCTTCGGACCTATATAGAGGCGGAGGGAAAAGACTGGGAGATTCATTTACAGCACTTGCTGTTTGCCTACCGAGAGGTACCGCAGGAATCTACAGGCTTCTCCCCCTTCGAGGTAGTATATGGCCGCAGGGTACGTGGACCTCTGGACCTATTCCATGAGGGATGGGAAGGGGAGGCTACTGCTACTGATGCTTCAGTGATCCAGTATGTAGTAGATCTCCGACACCGGTTAGAGATGCTCATGGGGGTGTCCCAGGACCACCTCAGGGCCGCTCAGACCAAGCAGAAGCAATGGTATGACCGGAATGCCCGTAGCAGAGAATTCATCCCAGGTCAGCAAGTGCTTGTTTTCAAACCCACTTGGGAGAACAAGTTAATGGCTGCCTGGTCGGGACCGTACCCGGTTATCCGAAAGGTAAATGAGTACAACTACGTTGTACAGGTAGAGCCTGAGAGGCACAAGACCTATCATGTTAACATGTTGAAAGAGTACAGAGCACCGAGTATGGGAGCAGTAATGGCCATTTGTAGCCCACTGCTGGAGGATCTGGCGAGCAATGCTCTGCCTGATCTCCTAGGGGAGGCTAGGCAGGGAAACACTGTGGAGCAGGTGGAGATAGGGGCACAGTTGAGTGCTAGGCAGAAGGGAGAAGCCAGTGACATGCTAGCTAAGTTTAGCGCCCTCTTCACTGACATGCCAGGGACCACACATCTCACAAAACACCCAGTGCACACAGGGGACCTGCAGCCTCTGCATAAGCATGCGTATAGAGTGTCAGCAGAGGTCAAGACCAGTATGGAGAGGGAGATAGAGGAGATGCTGACCCTAGGGGTAATTACTCCATCCCAGAGCCCTTGGGCAAGCCCGGTAGTCCTAGTCCCTAAGAAGGACAAGACCACCTGGTTTTGTGTGGACTACCGCTTGCTCAACGCTGGGACGGTGTCAGATGCCTACCCCATGCCCCGCATGGATGAGTTACTGGATGAACTCGCGGGGCAAAGTATCTGACCACCATGGATTTGAGCAAAGGCTATTGGCAAATCCCATTGACCCTGGAGGCTAGGGAGAAGTCAGCATTCATCAGTCCAAGTGGCCTCTATGAGTTTTTAGTGATGCCATTTGGGATGAAGAATGCCCCGGCTACCTTCCAACGCCTGGTCAATAGGTTACTGGAAGGGATGCAGAGCTATGCCAGGGCTTACTTAGACGACATTGCTGTCTTTAGTAATTCCTGGGACTCCCACTTAGGACATGTAGCTGCAGTACTGGATAGGATCAGGGAGGCTAGGCTTACCTTGAAACCCACTAAGTGTATGGTAGGGATGGCAGAGGTCCTGTACTTAGGGCACAGGATGGGAGGAGGGCACCTCAAACCAGAGCCAGCCTAGGTAAAAGCCATAGTTCAGTGGCCTGTTCCAAAAACCAAGAAACAGGTCATGGCATTTTTGGGCACCGCAGGGTACTATAGGAAATTTGTCCCACAGTACAGCGCCGTGGCTAAACCCCTGACTGATTTGACTAAGAAGCGACTGCCTGTGCTTATCACCTGGACTCCTGCCTGTGAAACTGCATTCCAGGCACTGAAAACTGTGCTTGCTGAGGCCCCCATACTGGCTGCCCTGAACTATACCAAACATTTCCTTATACAGACTGATGCCTCGGACTATGGCATTGTGGCAGTGTTGAGCCAGGTGGGGGACGACGGCAGAGAGCACCCTGTGGTGTACCTCAGCCGAAAACTACTCCCCAGAGAGGTGGCCTATGCCACCATTGAGAAAGAGTGCTTGGCCATTGTGTGGGCACTCAAATAGCTCCAGCCCTATGTGTATGGAAGGGCTTTCACGGTCCTCACAGAACACAACCCCCGGAGTTGGCTGCAGAGGGCATCAGGGGAGAATGCCAAGTTGCTGAGAAGGAGCTTGGCTTTGCAAGAGTTTGAGTTTACCATTCAGCACAAAAAGGGTAGTGAAAACAGCAATGCTGATGGACTTTCACGTCAGGACTATCCCTCTGAGACTGAATTCATTAATGGTGCCAGCAGTGCCCCACTCCCCGTTACGGCCAGTGGGCCACAGGTCACCCATTAAGAAGGGGAGGTGTAGAGAGGGGGATTGGCCCGGTATTAAAGGGGATGCACCCATATGGCCACCCCCTGACCTCACCAGAGAGGCAAGGGGTTAACTGGACTGCGGTCCAGGAATGTGGTTTACCCCTTGTTATATCATGAAAATGTATGTTCCCCTGTTCCCATGTTTTATTATAATGTCAGTGTCTGCACCACACACACACTGGGATCCATCCGGGACGGCAAGGGTTAATAGTTGTATAGTGATTATAGCCCTTTGTTTAATTTTCCCGCCAGGCCAGGCACCATTTTGCAGGGTCCCATAGGCCGCCATTGAAGCTCCATTCATTTCAATGGCGGATCTAGCTGTTTTGGTCCTGTTTCCCTCGAAGACCAGCAGGTGGCGTCCGAGAGGAGTAGCGGCGGTTTCCCATTGTAAGTCAATGGGCTCATTGATTTCAATGGAGATTCCTCGATGGCGCTTTCCAGGAACGAGTTGGCAGCCATCCAAACCGCAAAACCGCAAAGCGGATACAATGTCTGAAAAAGAGCTTTTATCACTGATTAGTCAAGTTCAACGTCAAGTGGCGTGGGAACCTTAGGTTCTAGGGCACCCAGAAATAAAAGTGGATGCCCTTTCTCACCAATCCCTGGTCGACAACATTGCAGAAGACCACGAAGAACCCATTCTTCCTCCATCACGCATCATCTCGGCCGCTACTTTCGACTCTCTAAAAGACATCATTTTGGACCAATTCTTAATTCCAGAGGATCTTAAAGTTCTAGAGGGACAACTTTTTGTTTTGCCAGCCTTTCAACAAAAGGTCTTGGAGTGGGGTCATAGTTCCAAAACCTCAAGCCATCCTGGAGAAAGGAGGCCATCAATTTATCGGAACGGAAATTCTGGTGGCCGCGGATCCGGAAAGATGCTAAGAAATTTGTGTCCTCTTGTCCTTTCTGCGCACGGACCAAAACACCCAGGAATCGTCCTACGGTGTTACTACAAACTCTTCCGATTCCAGACCGGCCATAGACCCATATTTCTATGGACTTTGTGGTGGAGTTGCCCTCATCCAATGGCATGACCACGATCCTGGTGGTCGTGGACAGGTTCTCCAAACAAGCTCATTTCCTTCCTTTGAAGGAATTATCTAATGCTGCTAAACTGTGTGAAGTTTTCATTCTGGAGTTATTCCGACTCCATGGAGCTCCTCAAGTAATCATGTCAGATCGGGGCTCTCAATTCATCTCCAAATTCTGGAAGGCCTTCTGCCAGCAACTTAGAGTGGCCTTACACTTTTCGTCCCCTAAACACCCCCAGTCTAATGGACAAACAGAGCAGACTAATCATTTATTGGAACAATATATCCGTTTTTTCGTCTCAGACACTCAAGACGATTGGGCAGACTTCTTACCTTGGACATAATTCTCCCATAATAACCTACAGAGTGACTCATTGCAAGTATCTCCATTCTTCGCTAATAAGGGCTTTCATCCCTCAGCTCTTCCCTCTTCAGGAGCTGCATCCCGAGTCCCAGCCATGGATTACCAGATCCAGCAACTACAGGAGTTATGGGGGAAGATCCAGAACAACCTTCAGAAAGCAGTGTGCACGCAAAAAATGCATCGTCGGGAGATACCAGCATATAATCCTGGTGACAAGGTATGGCTTTCTACCAAAAACATCAGGTTAACAGCACCTACGGTGAAGCTATCTCCCAGATTTATAGGCCCTTTTCCTATCATCGAGAGGGTCAATCCAGTGGCATACGGGCTACGCCTCCCAGCCTTCATGAAGATCCCGTCGGTATTCCATATGTCCCTACTAAAACCCTTTGTATAGCACCGGAGACACCCCTCAAAACCATCCCGGGAGCATCCGGCGGTCGCTCCTGAAGGGGGGAGGGGGTACTGTGAGGATCGGACGCAGGCTCCGGCCCAGAATTTGATTCAGACTTGCTGCAGCCTTTCTTTATCAGCTCTTGCTGTGTGCATTCTGCACAGCAACAAATCAGCACTCTGGTTTCACTTTCAGCCTCTGCTGACCAGCAGTTCACCGATTGGCTGATTCACCCTTTATATGCTCAGTCTTTGCCTCTGCAATTTGGCTGAGCATGACACTTTGTTTCTTGTGACATTGTGCTGGTCGCAGGCACTCGGTTGTTTCTTGTCCTGCCTTGCTTCGCCCTGTCTGTTCTGCCTTGCAGTCTCATCTGAACCTGGGCCACAAATTTATCTACTATTCTACTATCTCCTGTCCTCGACCTTGGCTACATGACCCTTACTATCCTCCTATCTCCAACCCCTGACCATGGCGAGTATACCTACTACCCTACTTCTACCCTAACGCGGCTACATGACTACAAACCTGCACACGTGGCCGCTCGGCTCCAGGTCGGTGTTTACCAATCCCCACCTCGGCTTTGCGGTCCCATCTTCTTTGTGGCGAGCACTCGTTTCACCTACCCTTCTCTCTAACTTTCACACCCTTCTCTCTAACTCTCACACCCTTCTCACTAACTCTCACACCCTTCTCACTAACTCTCACACCCTTCTCTCTAACTCTCCAACCCTTCTCTCTATCTCTTCCACTCGCCTCTTTAACTTTCTCTCCACCTCTCCTCCTATTCTAACTCTCTCACTCTTCCCCCCACCATCCTAACTGTCTCACTCTCCTTCCTCTTTAACTCTCACTTCAATCCCTCGCACTCAATTCCCCCTTCTTCTCACACCCTTCTCTTTCACGAGATCCTCCCCATTTTACCTTGCCTTGTGGGCAATGTGGGACGGGGATGAGGACTCGGGTCCCACGTCAGTGGGAATCTTGTGTCACGCGGGCGATGCAACTTTTGGCACCGACCGGGTCATGGGTACACCGGCAGTAGGGAGGGGGGCGGGATGGAGGGGGGGCTTGACGTGAGGTCCCCACAGCAAATAAAGGCCCCAGCAGCCTGACATGGAAGTGGTGCCCGACCTCTGGCCATGCCCAACTTCCAGTGCTGGCTCTGCTCTCAGGCCGCCATGCATTGCAGGATTTTGCAGTAGTTTAGTTAGGCCCATGCTCCCCTTCAGTTAAAAGTTCCTACCTATGGAGCAGGGGCGGGGGGGAATCTGTCCTAGTGGCAGATACCGGAAGTTGTGACTGACTTCTGGTCAGACGGCTTGACTGGTCCACACCCTCATGCTCTCACGCTCCTCTTCCGCCACCCCCCACTGTCCACTGCCTCTGTCATCCTGCTCCACTGTCCTCTGCTTCCGCCACCGCTCTGCCACCCAAACAGGAAAAAGCTAAAAATTGGGGGACATATCTATGATTTTGAGAAAGTTATTGGGACATTTCATGAAAA
The DNA here is from genome assembly GCA_036426205.1 of Ascaphus truei. Taxonomy (NCBI): domain Eukaryota; kingdom Metazoa; phylum Chordata; class Amphibia; order Anura; family Ascaphidae; genus Ascaphus; species Ascaphus truei. Next base: position 5,131 of record WSYH01010673.1, on the reverse strand, counting down.
ACTGGGACAAATGGTCACCCAAGCCTTTAAGTCCTCTGGGGCCGGCACCCTCAACATTGCCCTGGGCCAAGACTTCCTTTCAGAAGCTTTTACTATGAAAACCCGGAAGATATATTTCTCTTTGATTCACTTGCATTGTGCTGATCGACCTTAGGCGTCTATTTATCATATTCTTCCAGCTGCAAAATGAGGGCAAAAACATGCATCAAATTTACAATGGAAACAAACATTCTAATTGAAACTTGTTTAATAAATCTGGTGCAGTATTTTATCATCAGTTTTGGTGCAATTTTGCCGTTGGGAGATGTTGATTAAATGACAATAATTTTTGGTGGGGGAGAAACAAATACAAGAAACAGGTACTTATTGTTATAACAAATAATGGGTGAGTCTTACTAATAAAAGCAAAGAGTTGGCCAGTATAGTGGATCCTTCATGAGAGTTCAGAGTAACGATGGGAGAATTTTTCACCAGAATTTCAACACTCTGCAAAAACAATTGTAACGGGTATTCACCCCCCCCAATCGCAGATATAGTGTGGGGTGAAAGGGAACATACGGTGTTACCATAGGTGTGGTGCGTTACCTGTTGGCTCACAGGAGGGCTGAGCTTCCGCCACGGGGAACCTGGGGCAATATATACTAGGGGTACTCACTTACGTCGGTGCAGCGCCTCCACCTGTGATGGCTCCCACCAGAGGAGGAGTGGTTCCTCGCAGGACAATCACAATAATCACATACACGGTGAGGTATGATAACTAATACTATTTACTTAGGAACATAAGATAACACATATCATGACAATACCAACATAACCGGTGTCCCTCTCTAGAGGAGACACTTACCACTGCATCGCGCAGGACGCTTTCCCAACACCAGGTGATCCCACCCAGTGTCCATAGAGTCCCACCCAATGTCCCGCACTCTTGCAGAGAGAAGCACTGGGTGACTGCGCAGTCACAATTACACTAAGGGCCCATTGGTGCACTTATGACTGTATAGTACCTGCCGAGCACTCCGGTGCTCGGATCAGCAACACTTCGCAAAGGGTCAGACGTGCGATGAATCCGTCTGATCCCAACCGTTAGTTATTTTCTGTGGCCCCGACTTGGGCCCGAACTCCTTCACTGGAACCGCAGCGTTCGCTGAGTCCCTATCTAACACTATAACAACATGACACACACTGTACTATAGGCCGTCCCTATAGCACAGCAACCTTAAGTGGCTTAAGGAAAACTCCTAGGGCCTGCGGGGTTGCCTATCCTATGCAGGTACGTCCCTGCACCCACCCTACTCGTAACACGCGCCCTGGGCCATGGCTCCCCGGATTGGTTACCGCTATGAACCCCCCAGTTGCCTCATACTACGCGCAACGTGGACCTGGGCTATGGCTCCCCGGATTGGTTACCGCTATGAACCCCCCCAGTAGCCTCATGCCACTTGCAACACGGACCCTGGGCTATGGCTCCCCAGACTAGTTACCGCTATGAACCCCCCAGTTGTCTCACGTCGCTTACCTCACCTACTGCCTGCAGCAATGCTCTGCAGACTAACACTCAGCCCACTTGTCCCTTTCTTCCCTTTCTGTTCCCCAGCTCTAACTACAGTAAGTGACAGGGTCCCTAACCTGAGGGCTGTCCCTGGCAACACTCACTAACCTAGTGGGGAATCAGAGCTAACTTGGACCTTAGGGCTGCTGGCCTAGTGCAGGGAGTCCCTGACTCCTGCACCCTACCTCCTTCGCTGGGCTGCTCCTGACTCTGACTGCCCACGTCCTGCAAGCCCGCGAAATGTATCCTTTTCTTCTCCTGGCAGTCTTGCAGCCCTATTGGCTCCTATGAGGCACCTGGTGCCTCCCTCGCTAGGCCCTATGGGAATTGTAGTCCTGGGGCGCCTGTAATTACATTGGGGCCGCGTGCGCGCCTTCCCTGCGCCTCCACTAACCCCTAATGGCCGCCGCAACATCTCCCTCACTGTCCCTACTCTCGCCCGACGTTCTAAGGGCCGTCTGGGCTCCCTAGCTACTTCTGCGCATGCGCGACTCTGTCTGGCCGCCGGGGGTTTAATGCGCATGCGCGAACCGGCGCGACATGGCGGCGCCCTGCGCAAGAGCCGCCGGAGATCTCCTGCACTCCGGTGCGCTCCCTCCTCTGCCTCCACCCTCCGGAATGGCCGTCAGGTCTGCCGCTGGCCTCCGGCAGTACCCGCCATCGGCCCTGGCCACGGAGGCTCCGACGGAGGTCGCAAGGGGAAAGGGTGACCTGGCTACACAATAATATTCGCATTTTTTTTATATTTGTATCTTACTCAAATACCCAAAAATTAGAGATATTAAAAAAATGTGCCAAAAATTTGGAAAGAAAATGAGAAAATTAGAACATTCTAAAACAATGGAACACATTTTCAAAAATGAGAGGATATTAGACAATTCTAAAACAACACAAAAAAGGGGACAAACGAAAAATCTTAGTAATTCTTTAAATTATTTCAAAACTTAACACAAATCAAATTGACACATTTGCCCATCACTAGTCCAGTGCACTGTTAGGTGCTTGAAAAACACTTTATTGCAATGAATACAGATGCATCATTTAGCATAGTGACAAAGCCTTGACAAAGCAGTAACTAGCGAAACGTACGTCGGCGATTGATGACGTCATTACGTCAGAGGGGCGGGACATGCGCTTGCGATCGGAGCGCTTCCTATCCCCAGCAGCCCTCGATATGGGGCTCTGCTACTGCAGCATTTTGATAATAGATTTTTAGCACAGACACACCTCAGGCTGATATTTTGAGCACCCGCTATACAGCTGAAGGTGCCCGGCCATGCTTTAAGAGGTACGTCTGCTCTCTAAGGACGAATGAACCCCGTGACTTGCACATATTCCATGTTAACAGGCACTACTTGTGTACTGTGATAGGAGCCACTGACTTTGCCTTTCACACTGATTGGATGCATATACATGTTCCTGGCTAACAGACACAGTTGTGATTCTCATGATTTTCATGTTAACAGGCACTACTTGTGTACTGTGATAGGAGCCACTGACTTTACATCTCACACTGTCAGGATGCACACATGAACATATGTTTCACGCTAACTGGCATGATTGGTGCACCGTGAGAGCAGCAACTACTCTGCCCTCCACGTTGTCTGGATATATGCACTGGTACTGCAGGGTCTTAACCCTTTGATCTTCACATGTTAACAGGCACTACGTGTGTACTGTCATAGCAATTACTGACTCTAGGACCTATGCAATACAGGTGGCTACCGTGTTCATGCATGTGTGAACATATGTGATCACACTCCTGGCGTAACCTACTGTAACATCACTCCACACATATTGTGGGGCTGTTGCAAAAACTTATGGTTAGCCTGATATGCTATATATGTGCACCCTAGGAGACTAGACAGTACTCCCTATATAGGACTGCTCACATACAGGATCCTAACGTGTATGTATGCACTACTTGTATACTGGAATGACTCGCATCTGACATCTTACTGACCTTCACGTCGTTGGGCTTTATAGTTATTCACTGTGACTATTTACCTCTACACGTAACAGCCCACACCACTATCTCAGATGCACCACTTACCATATACTGCGGTGGTGTCCCCTAGCACTCTAGGTAGTGGATGTCAGCCATTATTAGGCTCTGTAAGAGTTTAGATAGCACAGTGACTTTCATTTTGGTTCATCCGTCCTTTATTTTAATTCGCTGTATACTGGCTTACAATAGTATAACACTGGACTCACAGCGTTCCCCCATATTTTAACCTTCTGAGTTACGACTCAATTAAACTTATATATTTTATGGTTCACTCACTCCTCCCTTTCAACACTATCATTGTAGTACACCAGCCTATAACTAGTGGTTGAGTGCTCTCCTTGGGGCTCTTGCTCTTTTGTTGTTGCCATGAAACAAAACCCTGACCTTTTAGGGTTGACGCCAAGCTGTTTGTGGCGGTATAAGTGTTATACATATACCGTCCCTTATACTAAGGTGGGGACGTATATAAGCACGCACCCGCAGCAGAAGGAGCGTGTCCGGAGTGTGGTGTCGGAATGGCAAGAGAGGCATTATATAGTGCGGCTGGCGAATAGAAAGAGGAGGCAGACCTGGAGGAGTGCAAGGAGCCGTCCCGGATAGGCTGCCTTGAGGAGAATGCAGGTGAGCAGCTTTTGGGCATGATTGCAGCCTGTGTGTGAGTTGGGGGCGTGGCCTTACTGCAGGAGCAGTGATTAAATTAATTTGATCCGGCGCGCGCTCCGTAACGAGGGGGAGTGCGCGCCCATGAGTGGTAGCTGCCGCCAGAGCCCCAGCGCCCGCGGAACAGCAGCCGCCCACCGGGGACGAGGGGGGAGTCCCCCAACCACGGGGACCGGACGGGACCGGCGAGAGGGACATCCCGCAGCAGCGGGCGCAACAAGAGGTGAGGGGAGGTCACGCTGCGACCGTCGTGACCCCCGAATCCTCACAATATGTTGACGCAGAAACATTATTGTTTTGTATATACCGTTAAGAGTTGGCTGCGGTGAGTTGGCTGCGGTGAGTTGGCTGCGGTGAGTTGGCTGCGGAGGAGCGGCTGCAGCAAGTCATCCTAGACTGTAGAAGGAGGGGGGGGGGGGATAAAATGGTCAGATACTGTAGATACCATACTCTTTACAGAGAAATATAGAAATATATAGGAAATACATCTTATTAGCTTATAACAGTAAATACACATCTGTAACAAATCTGTGAATTAATTACTTGACAGCAGTACATGTGTCTAGCCTCGGAGAGACTTTGGGTTGGAAGGAAAAATAAGGCAAACTTGGGAATTGAACCCGGTGCCGATGTTTATCAGCAGTTCTGGTATCTATTGTGATTCAAGCTAGTGAGTTTTTCCATGTAAAGTTTCATTTTCAAGCATTCACAGGATTACAATCTTCAGAAGCGTCAGTGCTTCATGTTGAACTTTATCCATATGTTTTCACTATATGTTTATACGTTTGTGGTAGTGAATTTGTGCAGTGGAGTTAAAGTTGCTGGCATTAGGGCCAGGCAGCTATCACCAGGGCCACCAATAGAAATCTTGGGGCCCAGGACAAATGCAAGGAGCAAGTGCCACCCCCCCCCCC
>WSYH01010672.1:0-22641 GCA_036426205.1 Ascaphus truei | reverse complement strand
CAAGGGGAGGGGCTGGGCTGGAGAGGGGAGGGGCTGGCAGAGGGGATTGGGCTGGCCGAGGGGCAGAGGGTGGAAGGTGGGTGCGCATAGGGGAGGGGGGGCAGAGGGGGGGGGCGGGCTGGCAGAGGGGGAGGGGGCTGGCAGAGGGGGAGGTGGCAAGGGGAGGGGTGGCTGGGAGAGGGGGGCTGGAAGTGGGCTTGGAGAGGGGGGTGGGGCTGGGAGGGGGAGGGCTGGGAGAGGGGGGCTGGGAAGAGGGAGGGGGGCTGGGAGAGGGGTGGGATAGGTGGGATGGGGGGCCGGCAGAGGGTGGGACCGGCAGAGGGTGGGGCCAACAGAGGGGGGCGGCTGACAGAGGGGGGGGGGGGGGGCGGCTGACAGAGGGGGGGGCGGCTGACAGGAGGGGGCGGCCGGACTGGGAGAGGGGGGGGTGGGCTGGTAGAGGGGGGGCCGGAAGGTGGGGACCGCAGATGTGGGCAACAGACATTACTCCTCAGGAACAAGGGTGGACAGCGCGTTGGGGTAATGCTGCAGCTGCCTGTATATTACCCTTATTCCAGTACTGTACCTGCAGCTACTTGTATATTAAACGGTTTCTATGCTGCAGCACAGATACTGCGTATAGAACAGACAATAATATTTTGGCCTGCTACAGTGTCTCACACATTCATACTCCGCTCACCTTTCCGAAGCTCCCTTTGCCCAACACTTTTAAGAAGTTGAAGTCGGTCACTTTCACATGATCGCGGTTTCCATTGTTGTCTATTTTGGCCGCGGCGTTCCCCGCCTTATCTTCCGCTGCTTTGGAGCTGGGTCCAATTTTGGCTCTCTGCAAATACACAAAATGATCAGCGATGGACAGCGGGAGTGGTCCGGTTAGGCTCAGTACCAAATAACACACAGAACCACCTCGAGCGGCACAAATATAATAATAAATATACGTGTGTGTGTGTATGTGTGTGTGTATATACACACACACACACACACACAAAATCACGTTTTAAGTTATGGTGGGTGAAAAAGGCAACAAGAAACCTCCACCGTATATGACAAGTGATCTTTTTATTTACATACATACATATATTTACATACATACATATATTTACATACATGCATACATATACATATATACACACACACACACACACACACATTATCCAAGTCCTTGCATTAGGGATACAAGTATTTTACCTGCACCTATAAAAGTAACTGCCATCCACGGACTGATTAACTGTAAAGGTTTTTGGTCTGGCTCTTGTGCCTTCAGTGTGCCTCCAGTGTGCCTCCAGTGTGAGTGTGCCTCCAGTGTGCCTTCATTGTGCCTCCAGTGTGCCTCCAGTGTGAGTGTGCCTCCAGTGTGCCTCCACTACACTATATCTTACATTACCTGGAAAATTATAATGTGATTTATTTCCTTCAAAAATATATTGCCTTGCAAGATACTCCGGAATCGCAATTAAGTTTTCAAGTACATGCTGGGACAGAAACCATAATAGGAGGTTTCATATAAATACAACAGAACAACAAAATCATATATTTCACGTCTGGATGGCAAAACGTCCCCCCGGGACACGGATTTTAATAATCGAGCCGTGTGTCAATGTTTCTCTATGTGTGGGGGGGGGGGGGGGACTTCCCTTCTATTGTAAGAGCGATGTCACAACGCACTTCTCTTTTATTCCATCAATGTCATTATCACTGTCTTCCCTGCAGGTCTGAGTCTGTTGTTAAGCAAGGCGCTAAACTCCACCGCCCCCTACCCCCCCAACAGGTCAGGTTTTCAGAATATCCATGAATATCCCTGTTTCAGCACAGGTGGCTCCATCAGTGGATACCTACTTCAGCACAGGTGGCTCAATCCGTGGCTCAGTCAAAGACCGAGTCAAAGACTGAGCCACTGATTGAGACACCTGTGCTGCAGCTGGGATATCCTTAAAACCTGACCTGTTGGGGGGTCTTGAGGACAGGAGTTGAGACCCCCTGTGTTATGCAACACTCTGCAGATCTCTCAGTATTGGGGTTATATAAACTGCAAGTGTTTCCAACATGACTATGCGATGCTCTGCCGAACTCTCCCATTACACACGTGTGGTCTCTGCAGGTGGTGGAAGCGGCGATTACACAAAGATACAGCACAATGAGTCTCTGCGGGCGGCCATCGTAGTTAGATGGATCACTGCAGACATTTCTGGCAGTATACGGATTTACGAAATACTCGGAAACAAACGAGACAGTAACCGAGGTCACATCAGTCCCCTTTTTAGCACGCACTCATGGTGCAATAATATATGAAAAAGGGATGTAAACATCCACAGAGAAGACTCAAGTATACCACTCAACCACACATTAACGGGCTAACGATGGTAACCAGTGAATTAAAGAGAGGAATACAATAAATCTTGTTGTGTTGTGTTGCGTGACTGCTCCCTTACTTACACGTACGAGTGTGTGGTCGTTACAAACACATTATACATTGTTATGTGCTAAGTGCATTTATCTTGCAGTCACGCTCTAAGGGGCCTATGCAGAGAGCAGCGCAACTCGCGGTTTCGCCAGTTTTCAGAGAGATTTGTAAGTAGAAATAGAAGAATTGGCGCGTAATAGGGAAAATGAGAAAAAAGCGCCAGTTTTTTTTTAACCTTGTTAAAACGCGCCGCGCCGCTGGCGAATACCTACATTTTGACACTTTTTTAAGCCGCCGTATGCAGGAAGGGGCGAACAGCATGTGTGAGAGAGTTGCGCCAAAGAAATGGAGAGATGTTCTCCAAGTCTGCACGCCAGAAAAAGTTGGCAAACCCGTTTAGCTGACTGGCGCTACGGATGACGTTTCAAAACAAACCATCTCTTGTGTTCCGGCGCAGATGGTTGCATGGGGGCTCCTGATGTTATAACCATAAATATGCACACTGTAGGCCCTCTACATGCTGCAGCCGTATGAAAAAAGCAGTAACATAACACTTAATTACCCTAGCGTGAAACCGCTAGGGCAATGAAGGTGTTAACATGCGATGACAGCTTCAGTCTGGGTGTTTTGGGGGTGTTTTACGATGTTATTTGGCCACTGTACTTGGTGTATTCGTGTATGGGTGTGGGGTGAGCGTGTGAATGCAAACCCTTTGCGACAGGCTAGGACCATGAGGGTGGGAACTCCTCCCGCTGGCCCCCCGCAAGGCGTATCCAATACAGATAGCTGATACTGTATAGCACTTTCAAACAGCGCGATTCGCGCCAATTTCAACGCTCCATATTCCTTCATGCGATTAATGTCGGTTACCGTTGCTTTCTGCATACGGAGGCTAATTCTCCCCATTTTATGTAGAAATACTTCAATCCGCCAGTTTGTTACTGCGCTGCTCTCTGCATGAGGCCCTAAGAGAGCTATACCTGTGCACCCTGAGCTTGTGTTGTGTATTCATCCCAACACGAGGGGCTTTACACTGCACCATTAGGTCACCTGGTAGTTAGTTACACTATAGGGATTATTATATGATTGGCATTATAATACTGTTTGCCGTATTGCTACTATTATCCCCACTACTAGTTTCTCCGTGGCACCCGCCCCATCTGGGGATTTATTTTATTCCTATTTTTATTTCACTGGTACATACGTTCACTTAATGTTTCGGCGTTGTTAATTATACAATTAAAGATGGATTATTTTCTGTTTTTAGCAGGTCAGACGTCCTGTTACCATCGTTAGCCCTTTAATGTGTGGTTGAGTGGTATACTTTAGTCGTCTCTGTGGATATTTACATCCCTTATTCACATATTATTGCACCATGAGTGCGTGCTAAAAAAAAAGGGACTGCTGTGACCTCGGTTACTGTCTTGTTTCCATATAATTTTTCCCTATGCACCTGGCGTTTGTGTTTACTTTCTGTTAAAGGGATTTGATATCTTATCTGTTGTTTTTAGGACATACGCCCCTGATCGGTCTCACGGGGAAAGGCTTCCAAGCGGCTTTAGGAATTAGCACTGTGCAGCAGACGTGAGGTCAAAGTTGCTCTCTCTCTTTTTAACCTTGAGGGCCACAAAGTGAGGTGTTGCTCTGCAGGTTTGTTCCTGGTACAAGGTTGAAGTGCCCCTGCTGTGCTCCCCTAATTACCTGCACGAGGATGTAATTGGCAGGCTCGGGATTTCGGACACGGCGTGCTCTTGCTCATTCGGCTTTAATTTTTGCAGAAAGTCTGCCATATTGTGGTGGCAGCAGAGGGCTCAGTCTGGCATGAAATTCCATTAGCCCGATTCCAGCAGTTCAATTTGTTTGTCGCTCACAGCTCCTGCAGATAGCAGGCTCCTAAGCAATCTCCCATCCCCAGCCCCGGCTAATTGGTTATTGCAAGGCTGTTTTCACCCCCACTCAAGGTCACCTGCAGCCCATATTAAAAGCCCCAACGCCATTAAGCCACACACTGTGAATTTGCAGTCAAGGGAAAGAAACCGATATTAGAAAAGGTAGGCAAGGTGTTGAATGCTTAAGGTATATTTATCTTAAGAGATTATCACCACATTTTCTCTCCCAAAAATGGGGAGAGACATTTGCCTTATGCATATACACAAACGTGTGTGTGTGTGTGTGTGTGTGTGTGTGTGTGTGTGTGTGTGTGTGTACACACGCACGCACAACACACCGACGAAGTATTCTGCAATAATTCCAAAATTGCACTCATTATGAATAAATTAACATTACTTCGTGGAGAAAAAAAACCCCCACAATTAAGAAGCTCCAGAAACATTTTTCTTTTTTTTTTACGTGAATTAATGCTCCAACCCCCACCCTCCCTCTGAGTTTAAAACTCCTGGAAGATTTAATAGTGAAATAAGAAATTTGGGTGATAAAGTAAAGAAGAATTTTTTTTTTTTTTTCAAATATCTGCAACCAAATTTTCTAAAAATGACATTTGGGAAGCAAGTGAACCAGTTTGTGTGGTGCGCGAGAAATGATAACAAACGTACTATATTGTTTCATGCACGTTACTGTGATTGTTCCTGAGCTCTCAGGAAATATTCATGTCCAAAGCCAACCATCATTGCATGACATCACAGCGGCCTAAAGCTTTCCCGAACCCCACCTTCTGTGTGCTACATACAGCACACACTGTACAGATACAGTAGGGGGCTTATTCCTTAAGAAATAACCCTGCAGTAAGTCCCATGCTGCAGGGATCAGGGCAGAGTACAATTCAACAAAGGAAAGGAGAAGGGGGCTTCACTACCACCAGTGGTATCCAAGGAAGGAGCTTCACTGGGAAGAACAGTGACAATCCCAGAAGAAAAAGGTGTGGGATATTAATCTAGTGCACAGTGACTCAGATTTCACTGTACACTATAGATTAATATCCGCATACTCACGGGATGGGTATTATAGCTAAGATGCTACTTATGCAGACATAGTTACTAAGGACACAGCCGCTGTATACCTGCTCCGTTGAGCACAGTACTGTATACAATTGACGGTTATATTTACATATTTGTCACAGAGTATTACTTTAGTGGCTATTTTCGTGGCTGCGACTCAATAGGTAATTCACTTTTAATTATTCAAAGTGTAATTTGTGATTTAAATGTGCAAGTCATTTTATTAAGCCTGGAGATAGATCTAGATATATATATATATTTTTTTTTTTTTTTCCGTTTATTATCAACTAGCTGAGAGCCCCGGCGTTGCCCGGGATGTTTGTGGTGTGGGTGTGGCATTTGGGTGAAGAAGAAAAGGAAGGAAAGGGTTGGGGGAAAAGAAGGGGATCAATAATAATGTATTGATTTTAGTGTAACAATTATTTTGGACCGGAGCAAGTAATAATTGAGAGTTGCCATCTCGTTTTCAAGTATGTCCTGGACATATTAATCTGAAATTAATACATGGTTACAACACAGTTGCATAATGAACAAGTATACATTATATACAATACATAGCATGACCACAGTTGAAGAAAATATATATTATAGGCGTATGTAACAGTACAGAGCCAGATTAAAATGTGAGACAGCCTAGTTTTGAAAGAACTTAGATGGTGGTGAATGTAAGAGTCTCCAGTAGGTTGTTCCAGTTTTGGGGTGCACGCTAAGAGAAGGAGGAGCGCCGGATACTTTGTTGAGCCTGGGACCATGAACAGTCTTTTGGAGTCAGATCTCAGATGATAGGTGCTGCATGTGGTGGGGTGAGGAGCTTGTTCAGTTCGCTGGTACTTGCCCTGAAAGTATTTGGAAGGCAAGACAGAGAAAGTGAACTTTGCGCCTAGACTCGATTGATGACCAAACTAGTTCTTTCAGCATTTCGCAGTGATGTGTGTTGTAGTTGGTTAGCTTCTCATTATATCATGAGCTATTTTAGCACTTTTCGTTCACCATCTCGTCCTGTGAAAAATCAATGTTTCCAATTTCTTGTTGTCTGTGAATTCATGCAGATCAGCTAAATAGGTTTATATATTTGACTTCTTAACTTCATAATTGCTGTGGCAAACACATGGACAAAACCACAATTCAACTGTAGATTGGTAGCTCCGCTGAAAGACATTAGACAAATTGTAAAGACCCTCAAACGTTGGTTTAACATGGAAAGGTTACATTTATTAAAAAAATATTCATATATTTATAATTTTTAAAGGCTACTATTTACTCTATTAAACATGTCCCTCTGCTCAGGTCGTCCTGGTCCTATGAGGGTGGACAGGCCATTAACAAGTTTCTCTGAGTCTAAAGACTCCAGGTGAAGTGGGTGGGAGGGAAGACGCTGGGACAGAGGCCCTCTCACCTGACTGACCAGGACTGCCCCATTGGAAGGAAGTCGATCCTGTGGTCGGCCAGGCCTCTTCTCCTCCGCTGGGAGACGTTGTCATGTCTTCCCCCTGACGCGGTCCTGGAGACTGCATATTTACATCATTTAAGCTTAGTGAGGTTGAGTAATGTGTGATCTTCTTTGTTCCAATTCATTCACTTCCTCTTTGGATTTTGTTCCCAGTTGGGGGATGGAAAAAACCTGGTTCCATGGACCCTAATTCGTCTGACCCATATGTAAACTTAAGCTGATCCCTACCCGAGAAGTGAGAAGCAACAGAAGACAAAAAACCATCAAATGCAACCTCACCCCTTGGAATGAAACCTTAAGATTGTAAGTGAGGCCCTCTCTGTGTCCTGAAGCTGGAGTGGTGTATCCTTCTCCTCATGATGGTCTCCGGTGTCTTCTCTCTCCGTCCGCCTCAGCCAGCTGAAGGAGTCTGATAAGGATCGCAGGTTGTCGGTGGAAATCTGGGACTGGGACCTGACCAGCAGGACCGATTTCATGGGTGCTATCACATTTGGGATTTCTGAGCTGCTGAAGGCTGGTTGTAGATGGATGTAAGTACAGGGGGAGAGTGAACTGTCATCCATAAACCACCTACGAAACAGAGGGTGAACCACTGGTGCTGCGGTATATCTCCTATTCTGGTCATTATTTTAGGATGACGTGGATACGGGATACACGTTGCATGGCTTGTTTGATTAAGTCTTAAGCAGGGAGGCATCGCACACAAAGCAGTCTACGGCTGCTGTTACTTGGTTTGGTTAGAATGGGTGACCAACTCCAGTCCTCAAGGGCAACCACAGACCGGTATTGGGGATATCCCTGCTCGGCACGGTAGCATTATCAGTGGGTCAGTCATCTGATTGAGCCACCTGTGCTGAAGCAGAGATATCCTTAACTCTGACCTGTTGGTGGCCCTTGAGGACTGTATTTGGCCACCCATGATATTGCCCCTTTGGTTTGAATGAGGATCTAGAATAGAGCAGCATAGCAGCCACATCCGGGTGGAACCCTTGCTGCAAGTTGCTGGGGCTCATGTCTCCATTGGCAGTCCCCAAAGGGAGATAGAACAATGTCATTGTCATTAGCGTCTGGGGCACCACCAGATCGCTGAGGCTGGAAACAACCTCAGACTTGTGTATTAGCTGCTTGCAGAATGAACAACCCAGAAAGCAATGCAGAAGGGGGCACCTCGCTGGCAGTGAGCGGGTTACGGTTAGACAGGAAAGTACACACACAGTGTTCTTTTTTTTTTTATTATCTTTCATAGAAGCACAATAGATGTTTAAAATGATTTCCTGGAGACGGGTGTGATAACCGCCTTCACGCATCACAGGACAAGAGAGGAATGAGATTGTTCAGATGCTGCAGAGGAGATTAGAAGTGAAAAACACATCAGGCCTTGCAAACCAGGACCTGAACCAGAAAGCAGGATGTGCTGTATTCCACTGAAGAGACAGGACATTGCTGGTTACGGCTAACACGGCCTTTAAAAGTAGTGGATCTGTGCAGTGATACACTCCATTAACATGTGTAGCCGTGTGATATTTGCTTTACAAGCGCACTTGATGAGCAAAACTTACACTTGTTACTAATGTTTAATGTTTTCTGCTAAGGGAAATGTGCGTCTCTGGCAGTGAATTGGTTATGGGGGAGCAACCTTTGGTGGAAAACGGGTTAAAAAACAGGAGTCTTACTGCAGCAACAGAGAGCCTGTAGCTCCATCCTTCAGGAGTTCTGGTATATTCTATCTAACGGTCCCACGGCGGCGGCCAACTCCAGTCCTCAAGGGCCACAACAGGTCGGTTTTCAGGACTCCCTGCGTCAGCATAGCTTGAGCCAACCGTGCTGAAGCAGATATCCTGAAAACCTGACCTGCTGGTGACCCTTGAGGACTGGAGTTGGCCACTCCTGGGCTGTATGAATACAGGGTTTTGTAGCTGGATTGTTACCATCAATATTAAGAATGCAGAGGCGTAATTCATCACATCATTTCCAAAACCCTGGCAGCTGCCTGGGACCTGAAACCTCTCTGCGATGTCAGAGATTTGCAATGTATTCTTTTCTCTTCCACATCTCCACCCCCCCCCCCCCCACCCCCCTGCCTGCCGGTTCACACCGCCTTAGGCTACCAGGTTGTGAATAAGTAGGACAAGCACCTCTCGCTGCACAGCGGTGACACCTCCACGGAGTTGCAGCTGTGAGTGTCTCACCGGCCTTTCATATCTCTTTCCAGGTTCAACTGCTAAGCCAGGAGGAGGGGGAATATCAAGCGTTCCTGTGCCGCCGAAGGAGAGGAGGCTGAGGAACTGCGGCAAAAGTTTGAGGTACTCCTCACCCTTTTATTCATGTAAATGCCTATACAATATGCAGCGACTCTGTTTTGCCTCTCGCCGAGGAAGGGTTTTTAAACACCATCTGAGTGGAGTCGAAGAGCTTCCCAATAGGGGAAGGCAGCATCACAGTGATTTGAACAGGCGTTTAGGAGTCGTCCTTTTGTATTGTAACGCGATTACGCTAGATTGGTCCTTTTTGTGTCTTTCATTGGCCGTCCTAATGTGCCGTGAAATTATGTTGGCATTTAATAAACCACAGGACAGGAATTAACAGGGAAAAAACAGGAACGCATGGACTGTGACGTATGAGAGTGCAGTATCACTATATTATTAGTTACAAATTGTATTTTATTTTAACCAATTCTACTAATTTTTTTGGGGGAAGCTTGTATTATTCTGGAAGCCGCATCTGCTTAAAGTATCGCTTCATTTAAATATGTGAGACCGAAGGGGTCTTCCACATTGTTACAGGCTTTGGGGGTCCGATGTGCAGACCATGGCCTCTGTTGTATTGGCACTCAGACCACCACTGAGCCTTGTGGCTGCGCCCTTCCCTTCGGGTAGAATGGGTTTAAATAATACCCTTATCGTTTCAGACATGTCACATGTCCTAGAGGTCGCAGGCCAGTAATGGAAGTGCAGCTGGTATCTTGCACTGTCATTCCATTCCCCATGATGAGTTCATTCGGCTATTGATTTGTCTCTGGGTGACGAGATCTGCTCATCAGTAGGCTAAATTCCCCAATCTGTGGCCGTGTCCGCTGTTTAAAACCGGTTTTGTAAACCTGGGTGAGGGGTCGGGAAGTGACCGTAGAAGTGGGGTGTGCTCGGGATCATGCAATGAGCAAAGCAAGATAAGTGTAATAAATTGGAAATGTATTCGCATAAACAGGCAAACACACATGGAACACAAACTACACGAAGCACCACTTACGGGACCGGCTGCAAAAAAGAAAGACTTTCCTAGCTTAATATAGTATAAACCGAGTCTTTAGTTGACCGGACTAGGCCCGGAATGTCCTGTTACTGAAATCGCAAGCAATTCCAGAAGCCACCGCTCTACGACTTCCGATGGACGTGTAAACTTGTGACCGGGAGGTACCACTGATTCCCTAGAACGGAAATCGGCATAAAATTCCAAGCCACGACCGCTACGATCCTTTCTGAGAACTTGGCCCCGGAAAGTGGGACTTAAATATTTCAAGTCGCATTACTGAAGCCGGTGTCTTTGCTATTTCTTTCAGAGCATCTTTTGGGCATTTCAAATTTGCCGCTGCTGTTCTGGCGCTTAGAATCTGACGTACGCGATTGGCTGAGTATTTCTTATATTATTTCTGAGTTCATTCAGAAAAATAACTCCCAATCAGAGTGATGCCAATCCCTCTGAATCAGCCAAGGGCTTCACAAGCTTTGCCACCTCAACCCTTGGTACTCAAATGGTACCCGCTGGGCTAGGTGCCTCCCACGTCTGGAAGGCAAATGGTAGTCCGGTTGATTTCCATTCATCCCAAGACATGGATACTTCACCACCATCCTGCCAATGGTCTTCACACCTCCTGTATCCTCTGACTTACAAGTCCGGAGTCTGAGTAGACATGCTGGCACGAAAGTTGGAAGCCAGTGCTCACTCAGAACTTTGGATATGAAAGTCCCTGCTCATTATATTGTGCACAAGCTATATGTTTAAAACACACTGTTTAATGCAAATGTACACTTTAAACTTTTATAATCTGCTGGTATGGGGAATAAAATAAAAAGCTGCACTTATGTCTTACTAGCCATATTCCCTTACACTATAAAAATGAACTTATAAAATCCTTCACAACACTTATGCTGGTTGGGTACCCCAGAACCCTTATATTGGTTCTGGGTGACTTGGGCTTATGGGTATCCTCTTAAACCTGGGACCCCTTGACCAGTTTCTAAGGGGGGAAATTTTGCTGGAGCAATGTGTCTCAATGTATCGGGAATCCGGCCTGATTCCGGTACATTTTTGGGGGTTTCCAGCAACTCTGGAGCCCGACTAGCCAGGCACATTCTGACAAGACTTTCTCTGTAAACCCCTCCTTGAACTCATAGCCTAGCAATCTCTGCGTGCTGTGGAGTATCAGAAGTGCTTGGTCCAGGACAGTACTGGATATCATGGGAAGTGTAGTCAGAAGGTCCACTACCGGTAGTATCAGAAGCGCACAGTGCGCCTGGAGATCAGAATGCCACATACCTGGGAGTATCAAAGGTCCACGTACCTGGGTTCAAATGTCCACATACCCGTGGAGTATCAGTGCCCAGTCCCTGGGAGTAGCAAAGGTGCCACAGTACCCTGGAGTATCAGAAGGTGGCCACAGTACCCTGGAGTATCAGAAGGTGCCCACAGTCCCTGGGAGTATCAGAAGGTCCCAAGTACCCTGGGGATCAGAAGGTCCACAGTACCCTGGGAGTATCAGAAGGTGCCACAGTACCCTGGGAGTATCAGAAGGTGCCACAGTACCCTGGGAGTATCAGAAGGTCCCACAGTACCCTGGGAGTATCAGAAGGTGCCACAGTACCTGGGAGTATCGAAGTTTGCCACAGTACCGGCTGGAGTATCAGAAGGGCCACGATACCCTGGGAGTATCGAGAAGGTTGCCACAGTACCCGTGGAGTATCAGAAGGGTGCACAGTAACCCTGGAGTATGAAGTGCCACAGTACCCTGGGAGTATCAGAAGGTTTGCCACCGTACCTGGGAGTATCAGAAGGGTGCACGATACCCTGGGAGTATCAGAGGTGCCACACATTACCCTGGGAGTATCAGATCGACAACCCTGGTATCATAGTGCTAGACGTACCCTGGTAGTATCAGAAGTTGCCGCTGTACCTGGGGTGCTCATGGAAGTATTATAAGGTGCTGGCTGTACCCTGGGGTGTTGTGGGGAGTATCATAGGTGGCTGCTGTACCTGGGGGCTCTGGAAGTATTATAAGTGCTGCTGTACCCTGGGTGTTGTGGGAGTATCAGAGGGGGGGTCCTGCTTTTGTGTTGAGGCTGGCTTCAGGTCTCGTGGTGTGTTGTGCCCCTGTTAAAAAGTAAATATAACTTTAGTGTTTGAATGGAACATGGTTAGCAGTTTTGTTTCATACTTAAAATAGTTTTATTCACTAGTGAGTAGCCCCGGCGTTGCCGGGATTTTGGTGGTGTGGTGTGGCATTTGGGTGGGGAGTGGTCAACGCGGCCCTGTGCGTTGTAGTGCTGCTTTGGCTTACTGATGGTGATTGTTCGGTGTGCTGTTTGGGATGGGTTTGGTGTCGATGTGGGGTGCGGATGTGGGTGTGCGATGGGGGGAGGTGCAAAGGTGCCGATGTGTGGGTGCTGATGGTGTTGATGGGGTCTGAGAATGGCGGGGAGCCGAATGCCAGTGTGGCGGGGGGGGCATGATACGGTGTGCTGATGTGTGGTCTGGGGATAGTGTGTGGTGTATACACGTGTGTGTTTGTGTGTATACATGTGTGTGTATAACGTGTGTGTGTGTGTGTGTATACGTGTGTGTATACATGTTGTGTGTATACATTATGTGTATGTATACGTTGTGTGATGACGTGTGTGTGTATGTCTACATGTTTGTGTGATGTCTACATGTGTGTGTTTGTATGTCTCCATGTGTGTGTGTACGTGTACATGTGTGTGAGTATACGTGTACATGTGTGTGAGTATAGCTGTACATAGTGTGTGGTACATTGTGTGGTGTTACGTGCGTGTGTGTCACTGTGTGTATGGCTATCGTGTGTGTGTGTGTGTCTAGTGTGTGTGTGTATCGTGTGTGTTACTGGTGTGTGGTGGTATAAGTGTGTGTGTGGTATACGTGTGTGTGTGTGTTGTGTGTGTGTGTGTGTGTGTGTGTGTGTGTGTGTGTCTACGTGTGTGTGTGGCCTGTTGTATACGTGGTGGAATACGTGTGTGTACACGGTGTGTGTTGTACTTGTGTCTACATGTGTGTGGTATCGTGTGTCTACGTGTGGTTAGGTGGCTACTTGTGTGGTGTGTATAACGTGTGTGTGTACGTGTGTAGATGTGTGTGTATATACGTGTGTATAGCGTGTGTGTGTATATACGTGTGTCTGTGTGTATACGTGTGTCTGTGTGTATACGTGTGTCTGTGTGTATAGGTGTCTGTGTGTATAGGTGGGGTGTGGTATAGGTGTTGTTGGTATAGGTGGTGTGTTGTTGTATTTGTGTTAGGTGTATGTGTGTATACTGTATGGTGTGTAGTGTGTTGTCTGTGGTGTGTACGTGTGTCTGTGTGTGTCCGTGTATGTGTGTGTGTTACGTGTGTGCTGTGTGGTTGTACGTGTGTCCTGTGTGTGTACGTGTGTCCTGTGTGTGTACGTGTGTACGTGTGTACGTGTGTCTACGTGTCTACGTGTCTACATGTGTCTCATGTGTCGGTGTGTCTAACGTGTCTGTGTGTCTACGTGGTGTCTGTGTGTATACGTGTGTGTGTGTATACTGTGTTGTTGTATAGTGTGTGTGTGTGTTGTGTAGGTGTGTGATGTGTCTACGTGTTGTGTGTGTGTCTGTCTACGTGTGTGTGTCTGTCTACATGTGTGTGTGTGTGTGTGTGTCTGTTGTGGGTGGGTGTCTACCTGGGGTTGTGTCTGTAACATGTTGTGTGTCTGTGTCGACGTGTGGTGTGTGCCGTACATGTGTGTGGTGGCCTACATGTGTGTGTGTGTGTGCCTACATGTTGTGTGTGTGTGTGCCTACATGTGTGTGTTGTTACATTGTGGTGTGTGTGTGTGGTGTGTGGTGTTGTGCGTCTACATTGTGGGTGGTGGTGTGTGTGGTGTTGTACTAGTGTGTTGTAGTGTGTGTGTGTGTGTGTGTGTGTGTGTGGTGTGGGTTGGTGGTGTGTGTGTGGTGTGTGTTGTGTGTGTTGGCGGTGTGTGTGTGTGTGTGTGTTGTGTGTAGCTGAGAGACACCGGCGGTTGCCACTGACGTTAAACTCCGCTAGGATGGAGGGGGAGAGCGGGAGGACGAAGGAGGCAGGGAGAGGGACGGGAGGGAAGAGGGAGAGCGGACGGGAGGGCGCCGGGAGGTTCGTGACGGAGAGCGGACGGGAGGGCGGACTGAGGGCGGAGGTCTCGAGATGGACGGATGAGAGTGACGGAGAGCGAATGGGCCCCCTGAGCGGAGGAGGGAGGCGTGGAGGCGCGAGACGGGAGGGAGCGCGGAAAGCGTAAGGGGTGCGGCCGACGGACGGAGACGAGCGAGGAGGAGGACTGTGAGCGGGGAGAGCGGCGGGAGGCGGGACGGAGATGGCGGGAGGGGGAACGGGAGTTTGAGCTGGAGGATACCGAAGACTGAGGCGTACGAAGGAGGGCGAACAGAAGATAGACTGACTGGAACGGCCGCTGGCTGTTAAGTGGCGGTCTCCTAGCGGGAGGGGATGGGGACACATACCCCCACCCGTCGGTCGAGTAGGAGTGCGGACGAGCGAGATCGGACTGGAGCTAGGTGGAGCGCGGGGACGGAGGGCGAGGAGCGGCGACGGGAAGGGCGGAACGTAGGCCCGATACGGATGGCAGGAGAGGGGATGGCGGATTTCTGGAGGTAGGGGGGTAGGCGGAGAGAGGCGGGAGAGGAGGAGGGGGGGTTGTACCGTGGCGGAGGCGAGGCAGCGCAGGGGTGGAGGAGACTGGGAGCCACGGTAGTAGATGTAGGATGGGGGGCGCGGAAGTGAGGAGGGTAGGGTGGTACGAGGAAGTGAGAGGGAGTGTGGGTTGAGACATGCCGAGACGCATGAGTGATTAGGGTTGGGATAGCGGAGATGCAGCTTGCATAGGGCGAGAGTGATATCAGGGACGGTGACGATGCGGGAGCGGCGAGAGAGGAGGGGCCCGGATGGTGTTGGGAGCTTCCTTGGACGTAGAGGGGGATTGGGTGCGGGGTGAACGGGGAGTCGATTGAGAGGACGGAGGGTGAATGCTGTGATATCAGAGAATCCGGGGGAGCGGAGTAGTGATTTGTTGAGGGGGAGATCCTTGCTTTCTGATCCGTGTTTTTTCGGGTGCTTTCCTTTTTTTATGCCATCTACGTGTTAATGCCCCCATTTTTCTTCCCTCCCAATGTCCTCTCGTTTCGGAGGATGGGTATGAGGGGGTTGTGTGCGGATGAGTGGGGCGAGGGACAGCTTAGTGGGTTTGTGGTTGTTAAAAGCTTACGGTTCTCTCCTCTCCCTCGCCCCTTAATGTTATCTCGCTCCCCCTCCTCTCTCCCTCACCCCTTAATGTTTCTCCGCTCCGCCCCACTCTCTCTCCTCCGCCGTCCCCCCCACTGTTGACACAGAACACACACACACACAGTGACACACACACTGACGGAGAGACCACACACGTGTCGACACACACGTGAGGACACACACCCAGTGAGAACACACACAGTGTCAAAGACACAACACAAGTTGGACACACACACACACAGTTTACACCACACAACTACAGTGACACAACCCCACACACACACACAACAACGTCACCCCTCTCCTTCGGAGACGCCGCCATCTTAGGGAGAGTTTGTCCCCCGCCGCGCGGGAGGGAGGTGATGCGGGAGGGAAGTAGAGCGGGATGGAGGGTGAGTGCGGAGGGAGTAGAGCGAGGGGAAGTTAGTGCGGGAGGGGGGGAGGGGCGTCTTCCGGCCGCCTCGTAGGTGGCCGCGGTTTGTCCAAACCCCTCATGGAGGAGTGAGCGGAAGGGGAATGGAGCGGGCTTTCCGGGAACGCCTCTTAGGTGGGCGCGTGGTCCCCCCGCGGGGAGGGATGCTGTGAGGAATGGAGTGGGAGGTGAGGTGGAGCGGGGAGGGACATGAGTAACAAGTGACGAGGAGGTGAGTGGGAGCGGGGGAGTCGAAGCGGCTCCGGCGCGCTCTAGGTGGGTGCGACGTGTCGCCCGGCCCGCGGGGAGGGACTGGGAGGGAATGGAGTTGGAGCTGTGAGTGGAGCGGGTAGGGAATGTGAGTGAGAGGGAGGTGAGTGTGCGAGGGGGACGGCTCGCCAGGTGAGGTGGAGGATGAGTATATGGTGGGCTTACGGGTGCCGGGATGGAGTGTGGCGCGGCCGGGACTGGCGTGAGGTGTTCTGATGGGGGGTGTGGACCGGGACACGAGGGTGGTGTGTGGTGTGTGTGTGTGTGTGGTGTTTGCTTGTGTGAGTGTGTGTGTTTTGTATTTTTTTTTGGGACCTCTGTTGGCATCCTTCCTCGCACTCAGGCCCTGCGAGGTCGGGGTTTTGGGAGGCGTCCCAAGGTTGGTGGTGTGCGTGTGTGGGTTCCAACTTAGTCGGTTGCGGGGGTTTGGCGGCCCAAGGGCACCTGAGGATTGCCGCTAGGGACACCGGACATCCAGGCAGCAGGCAGGCAGGCAGGCAGGCAGGCAAACCTACATGCTTTCACACGAATATAGTAGAAGAGGCATGATTTTTAATTTGTTAATATTTTCCATTAGTTTTAGGGCAGATATGGTAAAGTATCCTCCGCAATTAGCATTATAAATAGTGGGACCCGAGACGTTTAAAGGGTCCTATTTCCTACAACAAGAGTGATTAAGGACAGTGACCTGTTTTAAATAGGTTTAAATGGAGCTCATTGACACCTAGCCAAAAAATATCCAGGAAAGTAAAACTATTTTAAAACATCACTGAATCATATTATTTTCATTTAAAACCAAATGCTTTGGAAAAGAGTTGTAAAAAGAAAAAAAAAAAATATCCAATGTTGTTTTTGTGACAGACTGTTTTGTCCCAGCCAGTCACACAAAGTCGCCAATACGCATTTAATTTGCAAACCCCCCCCCCCCCCAAAAAAGATTACCCACATTAGTTTTTTCAACAAGATACAAATAAATAAAGTTTTTTTGGTGATTTTATACTTTTTTGAATTGGCAGATTACACAAAAAGCACATTTTTTTTAAACCGAGCTGCATGGAATTGACCTTGAAAACCTTCACGCTGTGTAGCTTATGAGTCAAATGTCGGCCTCATACATAGATAACTGCCCCTTTCCCCCTGCACGCCAAAGCTGCAGTTCTCTTACGCTGGCTTCAAAGCCAGATGTGAGACATCTGGTGCAGATAATATCTTCATGCGGCGAGGGTGCAGCCTGGACTCCTCTGCGATCGTGCGGAATTCCCTCCACCCTCGTTCTGTCCTTACATCGGCGGGAACCTCTTAAGGGGCATATCTTCTATGATGTTGAAGCTCCTGACTGACAAATCTCAGCACCAGCCACCCGACCGTTATTCATCAATCTGTGCAGAACTAGTGTCTGAGCTTCAAATTTAATGTCCTCACGTAAAACCCTGCTTCTATTCTTGTCTTATTACCAAGTCTTATTTATGTTTATTAAGGACCGAAACACGTTCTTGAACATAAGTATAGTGTGTGAATTTCTTGATAAAGCCTGTTGCTTACACCCCCGACTAAATTCACCGCTCCTGCTACAGCACCTTTTTGAACCCCCCCTCCCTGTTACACCCCGCCCCCAAAAACATCGGGACCTTTTCCCCCCCCTCCTTCCCCCCCTCCTGCTCCCCTCCCTGTTCCCCACCCCCCTCCCTTCGCCCCCCTCTAACCCCCCCTAGATTTATAAAAACATTTGGGGTATGTTTATAGTCCTTCCTGTGAATTGTACTCCGTAACTAACCCATATCAGGAGGCACAGGCCGTTGCCCCTGGTTGGTGTCGGGTGTAGTTAGCAATACGTGATTACAAAGACAATCTTATCTATTACTACTATTAGTTAAAGCAGCTGTTTAGTTGCCTGTACCTGCCTGCTGGATGTCCTGTGTCCCTAGCGGCAATCTGGCATTGGTCCCCGTTGGGCCGGCCCACCCCCGCACACCCTCATGTGTGCCTCACACACTCACACCCCCCCTTTGGCCCGCCCCCACACACTCGCCTTTGCCTTAAGTCGGAGGGTGACGGGCCAATGGTCCACAACAAAAAAAAAAGCAACACAGCAACACCCATGGACGACACACGAGCACAGCACCGGACACTGACATCATTCCCTCTCTTCCCGTCTCACCCCCTCGACCCCCTCCCCCCCACCCTCACATCACCTCCATTCCCTCCCTCTCCCACTCCCTCCCCTGCGGCGTCCCGGAATCCTGCTCCCCTCCCTCCCGCTCCCCACCCAAACTTTTCCCACCTCCCCTCTCACTGCCATTGCCCCCTGCCGCTCCTCTCCACATCGATCACGCTCGCCAGCGGGTCCAACGTCCCTTCCCTCCCAGTCGGCCTCCCGGCGTGGGGAAACACGCGCCCAACCTAAGAGTCGCCCTGAAGCCTCTCCACTCCCTCGCCCTCCAGCTCAGCGCTGCCCTCTCACTCCATTCCTCCCGCTCCACTCACCTCCCACTCCATTCCCCCCCTCCCAGTCCCCCCCGGCGGGGGGAACGCGCCCACCTAATAGCGCCCGGGCCGCTCCATTCCTCCCGCGTCCACGTCCCTGCCGCTGGGGCGGGGGTTGGCACACGTCAGGCACCTAAGAGGCTGGGCCGAGATCCCTCACTCACCTCCGCTCCGTAGCTTCCCTCCCGTCACTGGGTCACCTCCCTCCCGCTCTACTCCCTGCCGCGCACTCCCTCCCGTCCCCCGGCTTGGGGACCGCTGCACCTAAATGCGTGCGTGCCCGAGGAGAGTACGTGTGTGTGGTGTGTGTGTGTGTGTTTGTGTGTGTGTGTGTGTCATCTGTTTGTGTTCGTGTTGTCACTTTGTGTGTTCTCTCACTGTGATGTGTGTCTCTCCTGTGTTGTGTGTCCACTTGTGTGTGACACTGTGTGTTGTCTCTCACGTGTGTTGTCACGGTGTGGTGTGTGTGTCTGTGATCACATGGGGGGGGCAGGAGGTGGCAAGAGAGGTGGGGAAGCCGAGAAACATACAGGGGATGGGGAGAGAGGGGGGGAGCGTAGAAACATACATGGGAGTGGAGAAAGAGACCACGGAATTTTTAACCAACCACCCCCCTCCTGTCCACATCTCCCCCCATCCTGTGTCCACTCTCTCTCCCCCCCCTCCTCCTCCCATCCGCTCTCCTCTCCCCCCCCCCCCCTCCCCTCCCGTCCCATTCTCCCCCCCCTCCTCCTCCCTGTGCTTCCCCCCCTCCTCCTCCTCCCGTCCGCTCTCCTCCCCACCCTCCTCCTCCTCCTCCGTCCCGCCCCCCTCATCACCCCCCCCCTCCTCACTGGCCTGCCGTCCTCCCCGTCCGCTCTCCCCACCCTGGGCCTGGCCTTCTCCGCGTCGCTCTCGTACACGCGCGGGCGCCCCCCTCCTCCCCGTGCCAACCGCAAAAACTCCCCCCTCCTCCCAGTCCGCTCTCCCCCCCCCTCCTCCTCCCTTCCTCTCTCCTCCACACCCCCCTCCTCCTCCCTCCGCTCTCCCCCCCCCGGTGGGGGCCGCCCCCCCTCCTCTACCCGTCCGCTGCTCCGCAAAAACCCCCCTCCTCCTCCTCCCGCCTCAAGTCTCCCCCCCCTCCTCCTCCTCCCGTCCATCGATTCCTCCCCCCCTCCTCCTCCTCCCCTCCTGGCCTCCGTCCGCTGTCACCCCCCTCCCTCCTCCTCCCGTCCGCGGCCAGAGTCGTCCCCCCCCTACCTCTCCTCGCCTCCGCGAAGGGTCGGTGCCCCCCCTCCTCCTCCTACCCCCTCGGGCCTGTCCGCGGAACGTCATCTGCAGTCAGAAAACGATGCACCGATAAAAATGCCTACCCTCCCGTGGGACTTCGGCCTGCAGAGGCAAATGAATGGGGGGGGTGGAAAAAAAGGGGGGAGGAAAAGGGGGATCCCATGCCTACCCGGTGCACGGCGGCCATGATCGCTGTCACACTACGCGCTTCTCCCGTTCATAACTTCCTCAGGACCTCTAATAACCTTTCCTGTGCTCAAGGGAATCCTATCTCATACCTCAAAGGGCGCCTTCCGACTCTCTATGCCGTCCGCAAACCTCCGGCTCGTCCTGTCCGCCCTCCCGTCCCGCCTTGTCGTCCGCGCCGGGCGCCTCACCGCCCTCTCGTCCGTCCGGTGGCGCCGCCCTCGGAAGAAAAAAACCCCCCCCACCCCCATCTCAAATCTCACGTCCGCCCTCCCTTCCGCTCTCCGTCACTACCCTCCCTTCCGAGGGTACGGCAAAACAACATGGCCGTCCGCTTCTCCGTCCGCTCCAGTCCGTCCGTCCCTCGCGTCCGCCCTCCCGTCTGCGGCTCCCCTTCCTCTCGTCCGTGACCACTCCCTCCCACGCCTTCCGAAGGTGCTCCTCGGGGGAGACGGAGGAGGTGGGGACAGGGGGGCAAGAGGGGAGAAAGGGGTGGTGACAAGAGGATGCGGCCTTCCCCGCTCAAAAAAAGAGCTGGGACACTTGCGCTCGCCTCGGAAAGAAAACCGATTCCGCCCTTCCTCTGTACCATCTCTCGCGGTCCGCCTCACCGTCCGCCCTCCACGTCCCGCTCCCCCTCTCCTTCTGTGCCCGCTCAGTCGCGCTCTCCTTCCGTCACCGCTCTCCCCGGTCCAAACTCCCCCTCCTCCCTATCGGGTAAATATTACTCACGGGCAAAACGCACGTCTCTCACGCTAACACCACACACACACAGCACACACACACACACACAGTAACACACACACACGTCGACGGGCACACACACCACACACACATGTAGGCACACCCGGCACACACACACACGCACATGTAGACACCCACACACACACACCTTTAGCACAACACACACACACACACACACGCACATGTAGACACACACACATATAGGCACACCCAGGCACACACATTTAGGCCCAGACACACACACACACACATGTATGGCACACACACACACCCATGTAGGCAACACGACACACCCACACTGTATCACACACACACCCACACATGTAGGCACACCACACACGTCGACAGACCACACACACAATGTCGACAGACACACACATGTAGACACACACACATGGTAGACCGACACACACACACCCCTACAGTGTAGACATACACACACACGTGACAGGAGGCACACACACAGCGGTATACCCGCCAGCACACACACGTATACCCCCACACACACCTATACATACACACCCTATACACACACACAACCTATACAGCACACACACACACCCACACACGTATACACACAGAACCGTATAAACCAGACGCACGTATACCACGACCACTAGACACGTAGACACACTTGACACATAGTAGAGCACTGTAAGACCTGGACACACGTACCGACTTACACACGTACAAGACAGCAGACACACTTACACACTACAGACACCGTACACACACAGACACACACGTACACACACACATACACTGTACACAAGTGCCACAGACACACGGTACACACACGACCACGTACACACAACATACAGCACACGTGCCACACACCGAGCAACTTCCACCACATACACTTATGCAACACCCACACCCTTCTCCACACCCCCACATTCTACAGCATACCGCCCACTTATACACACACCCACTTACCCCACCTACCCACTTCTACACACAGACGAGTGGCACGTATATACCCCACCCACCGTATACACACTTATATACGCCACAAACGTTACACACCCTTACACCCGCCACACTTATACAACACACACGTATTCTCCGACCATACACACATCGCTTATACACACGTATCACACACACACATGTAGACACAAGTACAAACACACACGTTACACACACGTATTCACCACACGAATATACACACAGGCACACACAGCACGTCGAGCACCACACGTACACACACACCACACACACACCATGGAGGTCAACGTTTACACAGCAACACACACACCGTATAGCAGGCACACTATACCACACCATCCCCCATATCCAACACCACATGCACACACACCGTAACCCATACACACCTTAGACACATACACACACGTAGACACATCCACGCACGTAGACACACCCATGTAACGTAGACACGGACACACACATATGTACACGTATACTCACACCCTGTACACGTACACACACCCATGGAGACATACACACACACACACATGTCCGAGCATCCACACACAACGTAATACACACACACGTATACATACCATAATGTATGACACACACACATGTATACCCACCACGTATACACACTCCCCACACACCGTAGTATACCACACCTGTATACACACACACACCACGTGATACACACACACACGATCCCAGCAGCCACCACAGTCCATCACACCGCTATCTCCCAGTGCCCCCCCAGCACACTTCATTCTCGGCTCCCGCCATTCTCAGCCCCCTCAACACCAGCACACCCACACATCGGCACCTTTGCACCTCCCCACGGCACTGATGCCCCACATCCGCACCCCCACCATCAGCACCACACCTCCCAAATCAAGCACAACCCGATACAATCACCTCATACAGGCACAGCGTCACTAGAGGACCCGGGCACCACCGTGCATCAAAGGGTGGGCCGCGATATGTTACAACTAATCCTAGCAGACCCCAAATTCCACAC
>WSYH01001087.1:29290-141913 GCA_036426205.1 Ascaphus truei | reverse complement strand
TTATATTACAACAGTTTATTTATTTTGTATATTTATATTTATAGTACAACAGTATATATATGTTGTCTATTTATATTTAATGTATATTACAACATTACATTTATATACATTTTATATTGCTGCATATTAATAAAACAATATAATTTCTTTACATTGTAGGGAGACAACTGTTCTGGTGGACAAAATAAGTGAGGAGAATGATGAGAGGAGTGCATTAAGGGTTAAAAACACTCTGCAGGAAAAGCACAATCTGACTGTATCCGAGACCAGCATAAAGAAGATGAGACGCAGTATTGGATGGAAATATGGACGTGTGAGGTTAGTACTGGACAGTACAGGAGGTAAAAGTGTTGTTTTGCATACTGTACTGCACTGTGCCGCAAAACATTTTTATTCCTTGTCATTACAGAGTGTACCCCATGATACGGGACGCAAACAAAATCAAAAGAGTGCTCCAGGCCCAGGCATGGATCGACAGCGGGGAGACTTTCCAGGATTGCATCTTCACTGATGAGTCTACTGTGTCGCTGGAGAGATTTGCAAGATTTGCGTTCCACAAAAAAGGCCGCATATCTTTGAAGCCGCGGCCAAAACACCCTGTGAAGCTGCATGTGTGGGGTGCCATCTCTAGGCGTGGACCGGGATGCATTGTCATCTTTGAAGGTAAAATGTATCAAATATAATGTCGCCTAATGCACTGTACTTGACTAGTGTTGCCTTACCGTATGCACTGTACTGTACTATTGTGCAGTTATTTTAGCACTTTTCTTTTCTTGCTATAGGAATCATGAATAAAGCTTTCTTCCAAGACAACATTGTGCCCGAGATAGTGCAATACATCACATGCGACTCCCCCAATGGTCACCGCTTCTACCAGGACAACGATCCCAAGCACACCGCGTCAACGGCGCATATCCTTGAGCGCGGCATCTTCTGGGTGAAGACGCCAGCAGAGTAAGTGCAGTAGACCGTGTCCCATTTTTGTTCCCCACTGTTTTTAGCGCTTAAACCAATTGTCCTTTCTTTCAAATGACAGGTCGCCAGACTTCAATCCGATCGAAATTGTCTGGCATCAGCTGAAGGACCATATCCGGAAAGTGGTGAAACCCTCCAAAAAGGACTAGTTGTTGAAAGGCATAATGAGTTTTTGGAACGATGTACTCACCGTGGAACGCTGCAATAAATATATAGACCATATTGCCACTGTGTTGCCCATTGTCATCGCACGTAATGGGCAAGCATCAGGAAAGTCGTACTGTGCTGTAGTATTGTAAGTACAGTATGTTACAGGTAAGTATGGCACAGATTTTTTCTTTCCAGATAGTAAGAATATACAGTAGTTAGTTCCAGTACAGTATACAGTAGACTAGTTTGACAGTACAACAGTAACTGCCTACTAACTGCTCCATTTTTTTCTTTCCAGAGAAAGCTGCACCAGCCACATACAGTACAGTAGTTCTGCCATAATACAGTACAGTACGCACATACAGTACAGTACAATACAGTAACTGCACTAATTTTTGGTTTTCTTGTCGTTCCAGGAAAAAGGGTGGCCTAGGTGGGAGATGGGGGTGTTGTGTCCAGTCAAATCTGCTTGTACAGTGAAACAGTATGTAAACAGCAGGAATGATTTACAGTATTGTTTACAGTATGTAAACAGCAGGAATGATGTACACAAAACCTCTCCTCTCTCAATGAACTACTGTACTGCAGATAGAATGAGGAAAAGATAAAGACTAAAGAAAATTATTATTTTACTATACAGTATATAGTATATACAGTATATTATACAGTACATTACAGTACTGTACTGTGTATAGTATTAAATAATATTCTTATAAATGTGCATTACTCATGTTTCCCCATGTTTTACAAAGGTTTTCCAAATGGTTATCCTATTTCAAGCTGCCAAAATAACTTAATAAAGACTGCATTATGTATTATTCCTGATTATTTTTATATTTGTATTTTTTGGTTCCTGATAAAATAAAATAATTATTTATTCACTTTCATGCGACCCACAGAACGGGTTATGTTACATTATACTTACTGTATATACAGAATTTATATATTTTTATTTTAAAGATATTAAAGAATGTACTGTATTGTATTAAAAACATGTGACTGTAAACCATAGTGACTGACAAATATTTGCACACCCTGATAAAATACTGTATCAGTGTACTCTCAATTCTCAGAGTGCTGTGCACATCAGATTTACATTTCAAATTCGAGAGGGGATTTTCGAAAGCATTACCGTTCAAACAACAGGCCTCTAAGGGTTGGGGGAGGGGGATGGTGTGATTAGACGCAGGCGTGCTGAGTGTTTGTAGCTCGGCTATGGGCGGATTAAGAACACCATGGCAATATGCAGAAGGTTAACGACCCAGTGGAGAGAGGGGGATGGTAGGCTAGGGTGACTCAGCCGATTGACGTTTGGCTAGGGAGGGATTAAAAACTCTGGAGGTGTGTGGCTGAAACAGTTAACAGCACTGTAATTTCAAAAGGCAGTTCATCATAATAATTTGATGAATAAACCCCCAAAGACAACCCCCAAATACAGTGCATAAAAAGCAAGTCACTTTAACTCCTGGTGCCCCATGCACCAAAAATGTTTTGTGGCAGAAGAATTTAATAAAGGTTGCAGTATGTATTATTGTGTGTTGATGGTTAGAATTGCTGTGCACTTTAAATGTTACAACATTGTACAGAATTTGTAAATAAATGTTTTTGTACTGACTCCACCAATAAAAGAACATGTTGAATTGCCTCACATTGTTTCCATTTGCTCCTTTGACAGTGTAACAAATGTAGAGGCTTGCTGCACTGTTTTTTAACTGCCTGGTCACGCAATTGGTGTAGGAACTACGGCAATTGGCGTGGGAACTAGGTCAATTGGCGTGGGAACTTCTGTTCTAGGGCACCTAGAAATAAAATTCATTTTGCCCCTAGATGTTAGGAACCCCCTCACTTGACCCCAACAGGGTCCGAGCAGTAATGGCGACGAGAAAGGGTTACGCTGGCGAGGAGGGTCCTACCATTGAGCGTAATGGCGGAGAAAGCTTTGAACCGGCTAAGTCAGAATGAGCAGAAACCTGGAACCCACAACTCCGGTTCTGTTCGACCTAGAGGGCAAAGATTCGGTGACCATGTTGTCCTAGTTGCGGCAGGATTGCATGGCAAATTGAGACCCTCTCGTGGCAACAGAACGGAGTCAGGGTGATGTTAAAATTCAGGTTTCTGCCATTGACTTGCATGGCAGAAAAAAAGCCACTTTGGTAATGTGCTTTTAAACTGTCTTTTGGTACCTCCGGTTCCGGAGGTCGTGCAAGGCTGATATTTTGCCACTATGGCAAGGGTCCTCCCGCATGAGGACCAGGTAAATTTCAACCCGCTCAGACCCACAGAACGGGTTATTTTATATTATATTCGCGCAATTGGCTTGGGAACTACTTAGTGCCTCGGTCAAGTTCATGGGCAATTGGCGTGGGAACTTCTGTTCTAGGGCACCTAGGAATAAAATTATTTTTGCCCATAGATGTTAGGCACTGTATACCACTGTACAGTATACTGTGGAAGACACATAATGAAACGATACTGAACATGTAGAATAAATGCATAGTTTTATTTATTCGGGTTTATTACACAGTATACTGTACGGCCGGAAAACATCAGCATACAGTACAATATTATCCATCGAAATCCCCCCATTAGCCGTTTTCTTTTCTGATGAAAAACAAAAAGTTTTAATGTACAGTAATGGTCAGCCCCCTAAAGAAGTACCCAGCCAGCCCCACCAAAATAATACGGCAACAAGACAGTACTCACCGTAGAATTCAAATTCATTTTCCCCCTGATGTTAAGAATCCCCTCACTTCACCCCAACAGGGTCCGAGCATGTACAGTACAGTACTGTACTTTAAAATAAATTAAATATGCAATTTTACTATTACTGCGCGCACACGCACAGACTGTGTACTGTAGGTTGAACCTCAAAGGTATTAGACTTCAGAGACAACAGCTCGCAAACGCCCCCATGCGTTTTTACACGGCATTGCAGTATTGCAGCCAGCGGGAATAAAATGCTTAAATCACAGCCGCGAAAATAACGCAATACACCCCGGGAGAAAATGACACAAAACCGCACAACACCGGGATCTTCTGAAATTCGCGGAGCTAGCCAAGTAAGAATAAAGTTGGTCGCCACTGTATGTCTAAGGACTCATTACTCACAGCCTTTCGCTGCTCTCTCATTGGCTATCTGATCATTTAGCTTACAATCTAAGTGCTATGATGGGAGACTTACCGAGACAGCAGATGAGGAAATAATTGCTGTTGATGGCAGTGCTTGGTCACAATGCTTGGTAGGATTGACTGTGGGTGTGGGACAATAGCCATGAGTGCAGGGAATTGGGAAGCTTGATTTGTGGGGTGAGTTTTAAGGTTAGTCAGTATTAAATCAGAAGATAAACACCATTTACAGGGGAAGAGATGACAGGGAGATGTGTGTGAGAACAGGTGTGTATGTGTGGGTTCAGGCTTAGAGGAGATCCCCAGCAGCAGGAAGGAGTTGATAGAGGGTGTGAATAGAGAATTTGTGTGGGTGTTTTTTTATTGGGGGGTAAAGAAGAAGTTGTTGGAGAGAGAGGTGTATAAATAATGGTGCATTGGAGAGTGGAGAAGTTGGAAAGAACAGAGATGTTCACAAAGGAGTGAGGAAACAGTAAACAGAAAAAGCAATAGGGAGGACATAGTGAGATGCAGGAGGCGAGACTTCCCAGTTATTGGAGAATAGGAATATATACTAAATGGAGTACAAATAAACACAGCATTTAGAAAGTCAATATTTCACAGTTGCAATGTTGTTGTAGTTGTTGTTGTGCAGAGTCCAGATCTTTCTCTAATCTTCACCTCTAATTTCAACTCCAAAATTAACTCTACAGACACTTTAAATTGTGACATACAGCCAAATGATTCACAGCCAAGATAGACTATCTTAAATACTCTGATCACATGCATTTGAATAACAATTAAGGGAGGGGTTTGCCTAATTAACTCACAGAAACATACCAAATAGTTAATTAGATTTTAAGTTCTGTTGCAATTGATGGTTGGAGAATTTAGCTAACAGAAACATACCAGATATCCACAGCTTGTATGATAGCTATGATTTTTCCTTATACTGTAGTTACAGTATGTCAATTGGTCCTTCTTCTATAAATAGCTAACTTGCACTTATTTTCTGTCACCCTACATACAAAGTGTCATACAATAAGTGCTCTTGTACAGGGTAGTTTTCTACATTCACCACTAATTTGTTACTTAATAAACTCCACTATTCTCAGATCTAATTCTTGCAATCTCTATTAACTTATCAAAGCAAAAAAAATAAGTTTCAGCTAAATTATACTTAAAAATCCAATCAAGCCTTCTTTCTCACTTTTTAATTACTCTTCCGTATCCTTCAATGTTACCCTTTTTTCAACCAAGTGATAATACTTTTTCTTTCTTAGTCACATACAGTATTAAATCCCAAAAGTGTGCCATAGGCTTGCCTTTCTCTATTCCTCATCTGCAGAGCCACGTCACAGTACATGTTAAGACATTTTCCCATTGAGCACCCAACTGAAAGCATACCACCTTTCAGCACTACACCTCAGAAATTACCTTCCAACCGTGAAATTGAATTCTCAAGAATTCACAAAACATATAGGGGAGAAAAAAACTTTCAGTCGCCCACTAGCTTTTCTCCTTTCTTTTCTCTGAAGGTAAACTTATACAGTTTATTTCCCCTGGTTCACTCTTATACACTTACTGCAACAACCATACTCTTTGCAATAAAACAATGGCATAACAAACGAGTGTACAGTATGTGGCATTCCTCCTGGTATTAACTGTATTGCTATTAATTTAAACGTATGTTCAATATCTGGAAATGTATTGCATAAGAGCTGAAAAGAGCTGTAAGATTCCAGTAATTTATAAAAAGTAATGGAAAAAACAACAAAACGAAAACAATAAAGTGTAATTAAATTATTGTGTATGTTGAAAAATATTTGTACATTGAATACCAGTTGCAGCAAATTGATTCACAGCATAGTTCACAACATTGTAAATGTGGAAATTCAGAAAAGACACATTAACATCTCTTACAAATACTCCTCTGCCGTTAATGTATTGCTGTTGTTTCTTCAAGGTTAATAAGTCAAAAGACAGATACTAAATCTAATGATGCAGATGTATTATTCACAGGTGTTTTGCATTTTCAGATGAAGTCAATAAATGTATTACAATGTAAGCAATTGCGATGACAGAAAGTCAATACGTACTTGTTTAATTTATATTTCACATCATTGAGGTGACCAAAACTTGTAATATTGACATTGAAAGAAATGTTTTTTTTTTTTTTTTTCAATGTTTTTATTAGGCATTTAGGCAGTACAACAGTCCTGACACATATCATGGCCTAACAATTTTCCAAAACATATTTTTTTTGGGGGGGGGGAAACAGAGTGGCAACCTAAGTTGTCAGAGAGAAGGGGGAGTGCCTTCATAGAGGGAAGGCAGAGAGGGGGGGGGGGTGAGAGAGGGGGGGGGGGGGAGGGGGGGATAGGGGGAGGTTGGTTGTCCCATTTGGCTGTTGAGGCTTCTCTAATTAGAACCGTTTGAGTTTTCCCTTATGGGGAAAGGATAGGCCTCCCTACCATCTGGTTTGGTTGGCGCGCTCTAGTGAGGTGGAACCAGGGTTCCCAGATATCCTCGAAGGCAGGGATTTTTTGTCTAATAGTGGCGGTAAGCCTTTCCATAATCATCACTTCCCCAATTCTTTTTTTGATTGTGTTCAGCGCAGGCGTAGTTGTTTTCCTCCAGGAGGCCGCAATACAGCATCTCGCCGCGGTAAGAATGAAGGATATTAATTTCCTGGTGGGCCGAACAATATTCGGCATGGGTGCGGCCAACAGGAAGGTCAGTGGTTCAATAGGAACTTCTAGGTCAGTGACCTCTTTTATCAAAATTTGGACCTTGGCCCAGTATTTCACAATTTCTGGACAGGTCCACCAGATGTGGGCCATGTCCCCTCTATTACCACAGCCTCTCCAACATTGGTCTGAAGCCAGAGGTTAGATCTGGTTTAATCGTGCTAGGGTAAGATACCAGCCGAACATGATCTTATAAATGTTTTCCTTAATTGTGGTGCAAAGGGAAGTTTCTGAGGCTGCCTGCCAGATTTCTTCCCAAGTCTCTCTTTCGATATTAATATTTAGGTCAGCTGACCATCTGAGCATGTAATCATGCTGTGTGTGGGACGTCGAGTGCATTAGTACATTGTATATATCCGAGATAAGTCCCTTCTGGTAGGTCTTGACCTCACACAGGTGCTCAAACGTAGTGAGAGTGGGGTATTCTGGTAGAGGGCAGGTAATCCTGACAAAATTTCTAATTTGGAGGTATTTGAAGGTGTCCAATTCTGTGATTTAAAATTTGTTCCTCAGTTCTTGGTAGCTCAGGAGCTTCCCTAGGCTCAATAGATCGGCAATCGCCTCTATACCCCGTGTGTTAAGGTGGGCGAAAAGTTTAGATCCGCAACCTGGAGGGAATTTGGGGTTATTAACAAGTGGGGTGAGTTGTGAGCTTGTGGAGGAGAGGTTATATTTATATTTGCATCTTGACCAGGTGTCCCACGTAAATCGTGAGGTCTGCAGTTTAAGATTGTGTAAGTGGCCATCTCCTCTGTCCAGGCTCCAGAGGCAGGCTTGCAGAGAAGGCAATTTGGCACATTGAGTCTCCATTTTTACCTAGCAACATCAGGTCGGGTCTGAGTTCCACATTACTACCTGCTTGAGCTGTGCGGCTAGGTAGTATTTATAAAGATCAGGTACCCCCATCCCTCCTCTGGATCTAGTGGTCATCAGGACCGATCTGGCGACTCTGGGTCTCTTACCCTGCCAAATGAAGTGAAGTAATCTATTCTGTATATATTTTAGATCGGCGGCCGGAACCTGGATCGGGAGTGTCTGGAAAAAGTACAACATTCTTGGGAGTATATTCATCTTGGTAGAGATCATCCTCCCGATCCATGAGATCTGGTAACCTTCCCACCGATCTAGATCTTTTTTGATCTGGTCCCATAGTTTCGGGTAGTTATCCCGGTATAGGTCCCGATAGTGCCTAGATACATTAATTCCCAGATATTTGATGCATGAGGGACACCATCGATAGCTAAAATTTAGTTTAAGGAGCTTGACTACGGGGTCGGGGAGACTAAGATTTAGGGCCTCTAATTTGTCGCTGTTTATTTTATAACCTGATACCTTGCCAAACACTGTCAGTTCCATCTGGAGGTTGGGGAGGGAAGTTAGGGGCCTGGTCAAGGTCAGGATGATGTCATCAGCGAATAGGGAAATTTTGTAATGTTCGGTGGCAATGGGGATACCTTGGATGTTTGGATTTTGTCTTATTTTAGTCGCCAGTGGTTCAATCGTGAGAGCGAAGAGGAGAGGGTAGAGGGGGCAACCCTGTCGGGTTCCATTTCTAATGTGGATTTGTTCGGATCCTCCGCCTGCTAGTCTTACTGAGGCTGACGGATTTTGGTAAAGCGCTTGGACACCCTTCAGAAAAGAATCCCTGAATCCAAATTTTTTCAATGTTTGGTCTAGAAATAGCCAGTCAATTCTGTCAAATGCCTTCTCTGCGTCTAAACTTAATAACATAGCTTTTGAGTCTGAAAGGTGGGCATGATCAACTAAATTAATGATTTTACGGGTATTGTCTGAGGCCTGGCGGCCCAGGACAAACCCGACCTGGTCCATGTGTACAAGTCTCGGGAGGATTGGATTAAGTCTGTTCGCCAGTATTTTACTATATAGTTTTAGATCATTGTTCAACAGTGAGATTGGCCTATAGCTTCCACATTGGGTGGGGTCCTTCCCTTCTTTGAGTATTATGGCCAGATTGGCGGACGACATTGAAGATGGGATAGGACTCCCTTCTAGAAATGAGTTGAACAATTGTAATAGGTGAGTGGACAAAATGGGGAGAAACTTCTTGTAGTAGGCATTTGTGAAACCATCAGGGCCCGGTGCTTTAGAGATTTTTGAGGCCTTGACAGCCCTTTCTAATTCTTCCGCCGTTATTGTGGCGTTCAGGAGAAGGCTTTCCTCCTCAGTTAGTGAGGGGAGGTTGCAATCAGCTAGGTAGTCAATGGCAGCCGATAGCTCCTTCGGGTCGGGGATAGCAGAGTGGGCCCTTAGGTTGTATAATTTAGAATAGAATTTAGTAAATTCCTCTGCAATTTTTTTTCCGTTATATAAAAGCTCACCAGCACTATTCCGGATCGCCGTTATTTGTGACCTTTTTTGTATGCCTCGTAACTTGCTAGCAAGAAGTCTGTCGGCCTTGTTCCCTTTATCATAATACCTCTGACCCGTCCATTTAAGAGCTTTTTCTACATTTTCCATATGAATTATTCTTAAGTCGCTTCAAGCTGAAGTCAACTGTTTATAGATTTTCCGGGAGGGATTATTTTTGTGTTGCTGTTCTAAGATGATTATTTTGTCTGTTAGCTCTTTGGTTTGTTTGAGTTTAGTTTTTTTCAGATGGGAGGCAATCGAGATGAAATGTCCTCTGATTGTCGCCTTATGGGCTTCCCATAGGCTTGCTGGAGAGGCGGCGGTGCCTGTATTTATCCGGAAATATTCCTTAAGGTATTTTTTGAGCTCCCTTACTGTCTCCGAGTAATTCAGTAAGGAGTCGTTAAGTCTCCAGCAATATGAGATTGTTTTCACGAATGGAATGGATAGGGTCATGGTGATAGGAGCGTGATCTGACCACGTGATTGGGCCGATATCTGTGTCTAAGGTGGCTTCTAGAATGTTCTTGGTAGCAAGGAAGTAGTCTATATGGGAATATGTCTGGTGAGGGGCCGAGTAAAAGGTGTAATCCCTTTGCCCCTGATGTTGTGTTCTCCAAATGTCCAAAAGAGAAAAGTCTCCCATAATGTCCTTAAATTTTTTCCCCAGTCTTTGTGACTGGTTGGAGTGTTGTTGTCCTGGGAGGCTCGATTTATCCTCCCTGGGATTGAGAGCCATATTTAGGTCGCCTGCAACAAGTAGTGAAGATAGGTATTGTGGGTCAATTTCATCCAGAACTTTTTTTAAGAAATCTGGTTCTCGTTTGGGCATATAGGTTAATAAGGGTGACTGCCGAGCCTGAAAGTGAGCCGTAGACCACAATAAATCTTCCCTCTGGGTCTGCCTGGATTTTGGTTAGATTAAATGGGGTGCCCTGACGAATCAGAATGGCAGCCCCTCTGCGTTTACTACTGTATGAAGAGAAATAGCTCAACGGGTACGCATGTTGGAATGTTTTGGGCGGTTCTTGAGACGTGAAGTGTGTCTCCTGGAGGAAAACAACATCGCCCCCCAACCTCTTAATCTCCTTTAGGGCCAGGCGTCTTTTTCTAGTATTGTGAAGGCCCTTGACATTTAGGGAGACAAACCTTAATGCTTTTTGATGGGACATTCAGTCTGTTATTAACGTTCGCTGCGTGTAGTCTTTGAGTTAAAGTTAGAGCTGGACAGCCAAATGGAGTGGGGGGTAGGGTGGGAGGGGGACCGCTGGGATAGGATCAGCGGGGAGAAGAAGGAAGGAAGGTAGACCCTATTGGGGTCTAGAGAGTTTGAAACCGGTCTGACCTACAGGCCGGTTGGTGTGGTTTGCCCCAACATCAATTTTCCTAAGACTAGGCCCCTACCCCTCCCACCCCACCCCACCTACCCCCCCCACCCTCACCATCACTCCCCCTTCCCCCGTCCCCAACCGCCCCCCTCCCTCGTCCCCCCCTTCCCCCCTTTCCCGTTTCCACCCCCCGTCCCCCCGCAGAACCCCTCACTCCCCCCCGCACCAACGCCTCCCCCCAGAACCCTGGCTCTCCCCCCCTCCTCCCCCCTCCCTCCCGGGCCCCTACTCCTGACTCCTCCCCACATCTCCTCCTCATTCCCGCCCGTCCCCACATCTCCCTACGCCCCTCCCACCTCGACTCCTCCCCGCTTCCCCCGCTGACCCCGCCAGGAGGTGGCCCTCCACACCCCAGCCTTCACGCAGACCCCCCACCCCGCCCTCCGAGGATCACGCCTACCCGGCACCCCACCACCCTACCACTACCCACACCCCCTGTCTTCTCTCTGTTCCTTCCCTCGGGCCTTCTAATCCCCTAAAATCAATTTTATTCTACTACTTCCTCGTACCCCTCCCCCCCCCACCCCCCTATTCCCACCCGCCGCGACGCCCTGCGCCCTCACTATCCCTCCCCCCCCGTCCCCCCATTTCCCTCTCCCTTTTTCGCAGAGTTTCTACTTCCCCCCCCTCACCCTGCCTCACCGCACGCCCCGCCGCCCCCTCCCGGATCCGTGACCGCAATGGCGTGGGCGCCATAGGGCCCGCCTCCCGTTGGGCGAGTGGCAGCACCACCATCCCCCCGTCTACCTCTGCCGTCCCATGGCTCTCCCCTCCCCGCACCCACCCCAACTCCCCCCCCTCCCCATGCGGTCGAGACCCACCAAACCAGCCCCTCCCTGCTGACACGCCTCCCCCTCTGCCACTTCCTCGCCCCCCCCTCAGCCGATGGGGGCCCCAACCCCCGGATCCAAAATAATAATCGAGTCCCAGTCCTCCGCCCCTCTCCACGCTCCGCCTCGACCCGGGTCCCTTCCCCCTTCGGGCCGTCCGCTTGGGTACCATTCTCACCCTCCCACGCCTTTACTTTCACTGCCACTTCCTCCTATCCCATCAGGACGCATCCCGGGGGGGCCCCGCCCTTCCCACAGCGCGCCGCCCCCGTTACTCCTGGGGAAAGCCACGGTCCGCGCCCGGTGAACCTCCCGCCCTTCGGTTCCCTCCGTACCCCTCCCCCACACTTCTTAGCCTACCTCCAACCCGACGTTCTCGACCTTGTCCTTCCCCTTTCTGCCGGCCTTCCTTTTTCCTGCTTTTGTGCCTTAACCTATGCGCTCCCTCCCCTCATCTCTGAACTCCTACGCGACTAAGTGAAGCATATATAACACACAGTCGGCAGGTAATCTGTGAGGCCTCCACGAAAATGATTCTTTCTTTCTTTCCCTCCCACGACCCCTCCTCCCAAACCCCCCCGCCCCCCTACTAACACTTACCCCCGCCTCCCGCTACAGTCCACATCCCAAATAGTCGCCCCCCCACTGGGGGCCCTGCGTCATTCACCTCCCAACCTCCCACTCCTCACCTCACGTGCTATCCTACCTGCCTTCCCCCTTCCCAGGTTTTTGTTACTTTTTCCTTTTCATTTCCTTTTCCCTCCGGTCCTCTTCCGTCTTTTTGTAACCCGCTCCCACCCAGCTCCCCCTCTTGCACCCGGATCCCCCCCCACGTCGCACAACCACCGTCGGCCCCACACCCAGGCCGCTGCGTATTAATTTTTATTTCCTTTCCTTTCCTCTTTTTTTTCCTCCCTTCTCTCCTCTCTCCCCCCGTCGGAGCACTCCCTTGTTGGGACAAAAAAAAAAAGACACACCCCTCGACTTCTCGACTCTTCTCCGTTCCACAGGACTCCCCCAATCGATAACGTTTTCTTTTCATCTCCGATTTTATCCTGCCTAACTGGACTGTTATGGTATACCCTTACACTCTGTTTCCATACCACGGTATATTGTATGAAAAAGAATATTATTCAGAATTGTTTTGAACTGTGCCCCTCCCCCCCCCCCCTCCCCCCCACCCCTATTCTCCGCTCCCTCCCTCCTCCCCCCCCCCCTTCCTTCCCCCCCCATACCCCCCCCCCTCCCCCCATCCCCTCCCTCCCCCCTCTCCGACACTCTATCCTCCCATCCCCCCACCTCTCCTATCCATCCAATATCCTCTAATCAGTCTACCCCCGCCCTCCCCTTCCTATCCGGATCAGCGCAGAATCCCTATTCACGCTACCAGTCCCTCACACACCCCCGCCTACGCCCGTCGTCGCACCCTTTTCGTCGAGGAAGGACTTCCCGCAACCCTCCTAGGACTTTCCCCCCTTCGAAACCGCCGTCTCTAAGCGGTGGATTCCTTCCACCCCCATAACGCACTCACCCCCACGACGCCATGGACTTTCGGCCCGGCCACCACAAGGGCACCGGTAGGCGCGCGCAATCCTCCCCCCCCCCTCCAACAACTCCCACCCTATCTTTCTCGCTCCACCAGGACCACCCCTTTTTTAACACCCTTGTCCTCACCACTCAAGGAAGTTCAAAAGAATGCACTTTAGCCAATATGTCTATACCTACTTACTGGTCTTGTATACCACTGTTCCTCACTACACGCGTGTATAAAATGTTTTTAAATAACATCATCATGAATAGGTACGAAACTGTCTCCTCCCCTCTCCCCTCCCAAAACCCCCGTGATCTCTGCCTCCCCCCTTCCCCTCCTTCTTCCCACTATGGCTTCCCTCCACCAACGCCCCGCCCCCCCTGCCCCTCCTCCCCCAGCTTCCCCTGCCCCCCCCCACTCTCTCCTCTCTCTACATCGCGCTCCCCCCCCTTCTCCCGGTCTTTTCCCCCCCATCTCCACCTACCCCCCACTCTCAGCTCCCACACCCCCCCCCCTCCTTCCACTCACCTCTCATCCGTTCAATTGTCCCCCCCCCCCTCTCTCGCGCCATCACCACGATCCATCCCACCCATCTATTACAGGTTTATCTTAATACTCACATAAGTCTAAAACAAAAACCCCCAAAACCCTATACCTAGCCGGACTGTAAATGTTAACATCTGTTCGCGACTCCAGACAAGCGATATATAGGTTTCCCTGTTTTGTAATCTTCACGTTTTTGTAATGCGACTGTCCCCTCCCCCCCCTCCTACCCCTGACTCCCCCCTCCCAACCCCCTGACGACTCCTCTCCCCTCCCCCCCCCTCCTCCTCCCGCCTCCCTGTCCTCTCAATCTTATCCACACTCCCCCCCGCCCCCCTTCCTCATATTCCCTCACCCCCCCCTATTCCGACACAGTCCCCCCTGCTTCCTCACAATCCAAGTTCCTCCCCCCCTCCGTCACACCCCCTACCCATCACCTCCCCCCCCGCCGTCCTCCTCCCCCCCCAAGACCCCCCTCATACCTTAAGCCCCTCTTTGTCTGCCTCCTCTTCGATGCTCTCGTATCCATCTGTTCCCTCCCCGTCCCGCTCTGTATCCGTCCCCCTAGCTCCCCCCGTCCACCCCAAACCGCTCACCAGACCTCCCCCCACCGAAGTAATACCACCAAAAAACAGCCGGGGACCCATTAATATTCTCTCCCACCCCCCGTTTCACTCACAACCTAAGTACTTCACTTTTCCGACGGACCTTTTTGCGCCATCCCCCTTCACCGCAGCTCCCCCTTACTCTAATTTTCTCTAGGTATCGTGCAAATCAATGGCCCTCATCTCACCGCCTATAGATGCGCTTGTCCTCCCTATTTGTCCGTTACTGGAGCCCCCCTAGATCTTGCCCCCACCGACCCCACGCAGCCCAACCTCACCCCCAGCCGTTTTCTTCCCGTACCCCCCCCCCCCCGTCTTATCCTTCTTTTCTGATCCCGTTTCAAAAAACTACTTAACCCCAATAGGAGTCTATACCTATTACCTTCCTCCTTCTCTCTCTCCCCCTGATCCTATCCCAGCGGTCCCCGCCCTCCCCCCTACCCCCACCCTTTTTTGGCTGTCCCTAACGACTTTAACTTCAAAACTCAATAACTACACGTCCATGCGAACTGTAATAAAACTGAATGTCCCAATCAAAAAGCATAGGTTTGTCTCCCCTAAATGTCACGGCCTTCACAATGACGAAGAAAGAGACGCTGCCTAAAGGTGAGATTAGAGTTGGGGGCCGATGTTGTTTTTCTCCTCCCCCCCAGAGCCACACTTTCACGTCTCCAAGAAACCGCCCAAAACATTCCCAACATCGTACCCGTTGAGCTATTTCGTTTCTCTTCATACACTTATAAACGCAGAGGGTGCGCCAGTCTGATTCGTCAGGGCACCCATTTAATCTACCAAATCCAGGCAACCCGAGGGAAGATTTATTTGTCTAACGGCTCACTTTCTAGGCTCGGCTCGTCACCTTTATTAACCCTATATGCCCAAACGAGAAAACCAGATGTTCTTCAAAAAAAGTCTGATGTAATTGAACCCACATACCTTCTTCACTACTTTTGCACGGCGACCTAATATGGCTCTCACATCCCAGGGAGGATAAATCGACCTCCCAGACAACAACACTCCAAACCAGTCACAACGACGGGGAAAAATTTAACGGACATTTAGGAGAACTTTTCTCTTTTGGACATTTGGAGAACACCACATCAGTGGGCAAAGGGATTACAAAAAACACAACAAACTAAATTCCACTTAAAAGTACAATTAACTAACTCCCTCACCTAACATAATTTCCATAAACACTCCTACCCGAACCACAACAAACAAACTTTCTCCAACATAACACCCGTAACATGGTACCCTCGATAGCACCCATCTCCCCTTAGCCCTACTACCAATCCCACTTGTCTTCAAATTAACACTCCCGATCGGCCCACACGTGGTCAGTTCACATCACGCTCCTTCACCATGACCCTATCCATTTCCATTCGTGAAAAACATCTCTAATTGCTGCGAGACTAACTTAACGACTTCCTTACTGAATTACCGACAGTAAGGGAGCTCAAAAAATACCTTTAAGGATTTTCCTCTCGATAAATACCAAGGCACCGCCGCCTCTCCGCACCTATGGGAAGCCCATAAGGCTGACAATCAGAGTACATTTCATCTCATCATTGTCCTCCCATCTGAAAAAACTAAACTCAAAACAAACCAAAGAGCTAACAGACAATATAATCATCTTAGAATAAACATCAAAAATATCCCTCCCGAAATCTATAAAAACGTTTGACTTCATGACTTAGCGAATCGACTTAAGAATTTCATATGAGAAATGTAGAAAAAGCTCTGTAATTTAAATGGACGGTTCATCGTAGGCTCATTCACTGATTAACAGGTGATATCATGGGGGGAGGCCCTTTCTCCTTGACTATTCGAACCTATCTTCTTTCTAGTCGTCTTACAAGTTACTAGGCCTCCCACTTCAATAATGCCCTGGTCATCAATTTTAATACTGGTCTGCATCCGAATAGCGTCGCTTGTTGCTGACGCTTTTATATACGGAAAAAAATTGCGAGGAATTTAACTTACATTCTATTCTCAACATTATACACCTAGGCGCTCACTCTGCTATCCGACCCTTGACGCTCTCGATAGGAGCGTATCGGCGCCATTGAACTACTAGCTGATTGCAACTCTCCCCTTCTTTCACTAACTGAGAGGAAATAGGGCTTCTTCCTGAACCCAGCACATTAAGACGGCGGATATGATTACTGGAAGGGCTGTCAGGAGCCCTAAAATATCTCTATCAAAGCAGCTTGGGCTCCTGATGTTTCACTAATATGCCTACTACAAAGTTTCTCTTCCCCATTTCGTCGTCAGCGGCTACAACGCTATTACCATTGTTCACTCATTTCTAGAAGGTGTCCTATCCCATCTTCAGTCGTCCGCCCATCTGGCCTAAACTCAAAGAAGGGAAGGACCCCACCCAATGTGAAGCTATAGGCCAACTCCCTGTGACCAATGATCTAAAACTATATAGTAAAACTGGCGAACAGACTTAATCCAATCCTCCCGAGACTGTACACAATGACCAGTCGGTTTGTCCTGGGCCGCCAGCCTCAACATACCCGTAAATCATTAATTTGTTGACATGCCCACCTTTCAGACTCAAAGCTATGTTATTAAGTTTTTAGACCGCAAGAAGGCATTGACAGAATTGACTGGCTATTTCTAGACCAACATTGCAAAAATTTGGATTCAGGGATTCGTTTCTGAAGGGTGTCCCAAGCGCTTTACAAAAATCCGTCAGCCTCAGTAAACTGAGCAGGCGGAGACCGAACAATCCACATTAGAAATGGAACCCGACAGGGTTGCCCCTCCCCTCTCCTCTTCGTCTCACGATTGACCACTGGCGACTAAAATAGACAAATCCAACATCCAAGGTATCCCCATTGCCACCGAAACATTACAAAATTTCCCTATTCGTTGATCGACATCATCCTGACCTTGACCGGCCCCTAACTTCCCTCCCCAACCTCCAGATGGAACTGACAGTTTGGCAAGTATCAGGTAT
The DNA here is from genome assembly GCA_036426205.1 of Ascaphus truei. Classification (NCBI taxonomy): domain Eukaryota; kingdom Metazoa; phylum Chordata; class Amphibia; order Anura; family Ascaphidae; genus Ascaphus; species Ascaphus truei. Next base: position 124,699 of record WSYH01001087.1, on the reverse strand, counting down.
AAAATAACAGCGACAAAAGAGGCCCTAAATCTTGTCTCCCCCGACCCCGTAAGTCAGCTCCTTAAACAAAATTTTAGCTATCGATGGTGTCCCATGCATCATAATATCGGGAATTAATGTATCTAGGCACTATCGGACCTATACCGGGATAACTACCCGAACGATGGGACCAGATCACAAAAAGATCTAGATCGTGGAAGGGTTATCAGTACTCATGGATCGGAGGATGATCTCTACCAAGATGAATATACTCCCAGAATGTTGTACTTTCCAGAACACTCCCGATCCAGGTTTCCGGCCGCCGATCTAAATATTACGAATAGATTACTCACTACTTCATTCCTTTGGCAGGTAGAGACCCCAGAGTCGCCAGATCGGCCGATGACCACTAGATCCAGGGAGGTTGGGGGTACCTGATCTTTAATAAATACTACCTTAGCCGCCACAGCTCAAGCAGTAGTAATGTGGAACCAGACCCGACCTTGTTGCTAGGTAAAAATGGAGACCTCATGTGCCAAACTGCCTTCTCTGCAGCCTGTCCTTGAGCCTGGACAGAGGAGATGGCCACTTACACAATCTTAGATACGACCTCACACGATTTACAGTGGGACACTGGTCAGATGCAAATATAAATATAACTCTCCTCACCAAGCTCCAACTCACCCCACTTGTTATAACCCCAAATCCCTCCGAGGTTGCGGATCTAAACTTTTTCGCCCACTTAAAATAACACACGGGTATAGAGGGATTTGCCGATCTACTTGAGCCGGGAGCTCCTGACTACAGCAACTGAGGAACAAATTTTATACCAGAATTGGACACTTCAAATACCTCCAAATAGAATTTTTGCAGTATTCCTGCCTCTCACCGATAATACCCCACTCTCATCACTACGTTTGACACTGTGTGAAGGTCAAGACCTACCAGAGGGCTTATCTCGGTATATATTAACTGTACTAATGCACCCGACCCCACCACAGCAGATTACACTGCTGCAGATGGTCAGCTGACTAAAGTAATATGAAGAGAGACTTGGAAGAATCTGGGCAGCAGCCTCAGAAACTTCCCTTTGCACCACATTAAGAAAACATTTATAGATCAGTTTGGCTGGTACTTACCCCTAGCACGATAAACCAGATCTATACCATCTGGCTTCAGACCAATGTTGGACGAGGCCTGTTGTAATGAGGGGACTATGGCCCATCTGGTGGACCCTGTCCAGAATTGTGAAATACTGCGCCAGGTCCAATTTGATAAAAGGTTCCTGACCTAAGTTCCTATTGAAACCACTGACCTTCCTGTCCTTGGCCGCACCCAGCCGATATTGTTCGTGACCACCCAAGGAATTAATATCCTTCATTCTAACCGCGGCGAGATGCTGTATTGCGGCCCTGGAGGAAAACAACTACGCCTGCGCTGAACACAATAACAAAAGATTGGGGAAGTGATGATTATGAAAGGCTTACCGCCACTATTAAACAAAAAATCCCTGCCTTCGAGATATCTGGGAACCCTGGTCCCTCACTAGAGCGCGCCAACCAACCAGATGGTAGGGAGGCCTATCCTTTCCCATAAGTGGAAAACTCCAACGTTCTAATTAGAGAAGCCTCACAGCCAATGGGACAACCAACCTCCCCTATCCCCCCCTACCCCTCCCCTCCCCCCATCCCTACCTCCCCCCCCTCTCCTCTCTCCCCACACCCTCACCCCTCCCCACACCCCCCCCCCCCCTCTCTTGCCTTCCCCTTGATATGCACTCCCCCTTTTCTCTGACACTTAGTTGCCACTCTGTTCCCCCCCCCCAAAAAATATGTTTGGAAATTGTTATGCCATGATATGTGTCATGACTGTTGTACTGCTCAAATGCCTATAGAAAACATTGAACAAAAAAAAAAAACATTCTTCTTTCATGTCAAATATTCAAGTTTTGTCACCCTCAATGTATGGTAAATTAAATTAAACAAGTACAGTATTGACTTTTTTCGTCATCGCAATTGCTTACTATGTAATACATTATTTGACTTCATCTTGAAATGCAAAACACCTGTGAATAATACATCTGCACATGTATTAGTATCTGTCTTTGACTTATTAACCTTGAAGAAACAACAGCATACATTAACGGCAGAGAGATATTTGTAAGAGATGTTAATGTGTCTTTTTCTGAATTTCACATTTACAACTGTTTGTGAACTATGCTGTGAATCATTTGCTGCAACTGGTATCATGTAACAAATATTTTTCAACAATACACACATAATTAATTACACTTTTTGTTTTCGTTTTGTTGTTTTTTTTCATTACTTTTATAATTACTGGAATCTTACAGCTCTTTTCAGCTCTTATCAATACATTTCCAGAATATTGAACATACGTTAAATTAATAGCAATACTAGTCATACAGAGGATTGCCACCATACTGTACCCTCGTTTGTTATGCCATTGTTTTACTTGCCAAGAGTATGGTTTGTTGCAGTACGTTATAATAGTGACCGGGGAAAATAAACTGTAATAATTTACCTCAGAGAAAAGAAGAGAAAGCTAGTGGGCGAACTTGAATAGTTTTTACTCCTAATATGTTTTTTGGAATCTTGAAATTCAATTTCATTCGTTGGAAGGTATTTCTGAGGTGTAGTGCTGAACAGGTGTTAGCTTTCAGTTGGTGCTCACTGGGAAATGTCCTTAACATGTTACGGTTTACGTGGCGCGTGCAGATGAGGAATAGAGAAGGCACCAGCCTATGGCCCTTTTGGTATTTAAATAACTGTAGATGTAACTAAGAAGAAAAAGTAATATCACTTGGTTGAAAAGGGTTACATTGAAGGATACGAGAGTCATTCAAAATTGAGAAGAATGCTTATTTGGATTTTTAAAAGTATAATTTTACACTACAGAAAACCCACTCACACCCCCAAACCCTCTGACATCCACATTACGTTACCCACATTTTGCTTTTGATCAACGGTAATGCGACATAATGAAGAATTAAGATCTGACGAATAGTGGAGTCTATAAACTTCGTGAGTAACTTTTAGATGGTGAATGTAGAAGGAACTACCCTGTACAACGAGCACTTATTGTATGACGCTTTGTATGTAGGAGGTGACAGAAATAATGCAGTTAGCGATTTACTATAGCAGAGTACCATCTGACAAGCCTGGGGGGTAGGTCTCTACACATAGATCAAGACGAGAACCAAAAACCACTAAAGAACTACCTCAAATAACATAAACAAAAACCAAAGCCTCTAATAGGCTATCTAAGTAACAATCTAGGTGGACGCGATTGGTGTTGAGGGGCTAAATGTCGAGGCCGGGAAGTAACGTCAACAACTTGCGAACAAGCTTAAGGGGAATCAATAATTCCCTATGGTAGCGTGTTGGTGATTTAGTGTGTAGCACCCAAGACCCCTTAATTGTATATTCATGCATTGATCATAGTATTTACGATAGGTCTACTTTCTGTGATCATTTGGCTTATGTCAAATTAAAGGTGTCTATTGAGTGTATTTGATTTGACATGAGAGGTGAAGATTAGAGAAAGATCTGAGCTCTGCCCACAACAACAACTACCCCCATTGCCAACTACACTCACTCTGAAAAGTTGACTTTCGAATCCTGTGTTATTTGTCTCTGATAGTTTATTCCTATTCTCCCAAGAACTGGGAATCTCAAAAAACAAAAGGGGAGCTCCCTGCATCTCCCTAGGTCCTCCGGGCATTGCTTTTTCTTTGTGTATCTGATTTCCGCCTTTCCTCCTTCCCGAACTTTCCCTCCTCACCCTTGTGACATCGGCTGTTCGTCCCCATTCTCCACTCCCAATGCCTCAACCATATTTATACACTCTATCGGTCCACACTTCTTTTCTTTAACTTACCCCCCAAAAAAAACCCACACAAATTCTCTATTCACCCCTCTGATCGCGCACTCCTTCCTGCTGCTGGGGCTCTCCTCTAAGCCTGAACCCAACACATAGCAGTACACACCTGTTCTCACACACGCCCCTGTCAGCTCTTCCCGGTAAATGGTGTTTATCTTCTGATTTAATCCGTGACTAACCTTGAAAAGCTCCCCACAAAGGGGAAATCCTAGCTTCCCACTTTTCCTGCGGCTCATGGCTATATGTCGGGCACACGGCCCACATCCATCCTACCCAGCTTGTGACCAAGCACTGCCATCACGCACTTATAGTTTCGACTCATTTCTGCTGTCTGGCGTAAATAATCTCCTCCCATAGCAATGAGCACTGTAGATTGGGGAACTAAAATGAGTCGAGATAGCCATAGAGAGGAGCAGCGAAAGGCTTTGAGTAAGTGAGGTTCCAAACAAAATGATAAAAATGTACATACAACGTGGCGACCAACTTTATCTGGTCAGGAAACCACTTGACTTCCGCTCCGCGAATGTCATCATTAAATCGAACTGTGGTGTGTGCGGTTTTGGGTGTCATTGTACTCGCAGCGGGTGTATTGCTTTAAGATATTGGTGGGGGGTGGCCGACGGGCTGGGGGGGGGTGGGTTTAGCATTTTATATTTGCCGCTTGCCTGCAATACTGCGAAATGCCGTGTAAACGCATGGGGCGTTTGCGACCGTTTTGTCGTCTTAAGTCTATAACCTTGGAGTCACCTACAGTTCAGCACGGTCCTGTGCGAGTTGCGCGGCGAGTAATAGTTAGAAAATTAGCAAATATTTAACAGTTTATAGCTTGACAGTACAGTACGTACTGTACATGCTCGTACCCTGTTGGTGGTATGAGGTTGTTCTTAACATCAGGGGAAACGATTGATTCCACGTTTAGACTGTCTTGTTGCCGGCTTATTTTGGGGCTGCTGGGACATCTTCTTTAGTGGCTTGAGCCCTGTATTGTACATGTAAAACTTTTTGGTTTTCTCGACAAAGAAACGGCTATGGGGGAATTTCGATGGATTATTTAGCTTATGCCTGATGTTTTCCGGCCGTACAGTATAAAAACTGTGTAATAAAACCCCGAATAAATAAAACTTGCTTTATTCTACAGTTATATCGGTTTTCATTATGGTGTGCTTCCACAGTATAACTGTAACAGTGTATGCATTGCCTAACATCTATGGCAAAATAATTTGATTCCTAAATGGACCTAGAACAGAGTTCCCACGCAATTGCCATTGAACGTTGACGAGGCAACTAAGTTCGTTCCCAAGCCTCATGGCGGCGATAGTAATAACAATACCCGTTCTAGTGGTCGGCTCGGTTGAAAGATTTACCGGTCGGCTGCATGCGTGAGGACCCTTTCCTTAAGGTGGCAAAATATCAGCCCTTTTGCACTACCTTCCGGAACCGGGAGTAGCCAAAAACGTTTGAAATCACATTATCGAAAATGGCTTTTTCAAGAGTCCTGTCGGCACGGTCTAGTCAATGTCAGAACCCTTAGGAGTTTTAAAGCGACACCTGACTTTGTCCGGATTCTGGTTCCACGTAGATGGGTCTCAATTTGCCATGCAATTCCGGTGCGCACCTAGGACAACATTCTCACCGCGAGTTGAAAGAGGCTTTGCCCTCTTAGGATCTAACAAACAGACGGCGGGGATTTAATTTGTTCCATGTTTCTTCGGCTCTACTGACAATAGCCGGTTCAAATCTTCTGCCCTCCCATTGACCCGAATTGTGGTAGGGACCCCGTCCTCGCGCAGCTTAACACCTTTCTCTCGCCGCCATTACTGCTCGAGGACCCTGTGGGGATCACTGAGGGGGTGTCCCCTACATGCGGTAGGCAAAATGAATTTTATATTTCTAGGTGGCCCTGAACAAGTTGCCCGACCACGCCAATTGACCTTTTCCCAACCCAATGTGCCGTAGTTCCTACAACAGCCAATTGCGTTGAAAAGACCAGTCATTAACACAGTGCAGCAAGCCTCCACTTTGTTACAATCAACACAAATGATTCAAATTAGTGCAAACTGGAAACAATGTGAGGGAATCACATGTTCTTTATTGGTTGGAGTCCGTACAAAAAGCATTTAATTTACATTCTGTACATTGTAACATTTAGACTTGCCACAATATCTAACCCTCACTCACAGCAGATGACGTAATAGGTCGCCAGGACCTTTATTAAATTCTTCTGTCTGCGGGAAGCAAACCATTGTTGTGTGCAATGGGGCACCAGGAATTTAAAGTGACTTTCGTTTTATGCACTTTCTTGGGCATTGTCTTTGGGTTTTTATTCTCAAATTATTATGAATGAACTGCTTTTGAAATTTCGTGCTGGGTTAACTGGTTCAACGTTTCCGCCCTCAAGGGAGCAACCCTCAGATTTTTTGACATCCCTAGGACGGTAATCCGCTACACAGCTCATCGTAGTGGGCGTGGTGGGAGTCCCCCTACCCACCCCTACCGCCGTGCTCTCCACTGGGTCTAAACCTTCACTCATATGGTGCCCTGCCAGGGTGTTCCGTAATACCCCATACCGAGCACACACACCTCATCACCTGCTCTACACCCCAAAACACCATCCACATCCCGGCCCAACAATCCCCAACAAAAACCCTTAGGGGCCGTGTGTTTTGACGTTAAGGGCGGTTCGAGGGTGGGGGGTCGGGGGGTGGAAAAAAAACATCCCCTCTCGAATTTGAAATGTAATCTGATTGCCATTCACTCGAGAATTGAGAGTACACTGATCAGTTTGTATCATGGTGTGCAATATTGTGTCAGTCACATGGTTTACTCACTGGTTGTTACTGGAATATACAATACAGTACACGTTCGTATAATATCTTTAAATAAATAATAAATTCTAATCGAAGTATATGTACTCAAACCCGTTCTGGTGGTCGCGCTGAAGTGATGAAGAAATGTCTTTTTCTTTTATCCAGGAACCAAAAAATACAAATAAAAATATAGGAATAGATACATGACGCTCTTATGGTAAAGTTAAGTTATTTGGCAGCTTAGAAATAATGAGAAACCATTTGGGAAAAAAACACCGCTTTGTAAACATGGGGAAACATGAGTAATAAGTGCACATTGTATAAAGAATATTATTTAATCTATAAACCCTACGTACTGTACTGTACTTATAGTATACTGTAGATACATATACTGTATAGTATCGGGATAAGCATTTTCTTTAGAGTCTTTTATCTTTTTCACTCTTCTACGCAGATACAGTAGTTTCTTCTAGAGGGATAGTTGTGTACATCTGTCCTGCTGTTTACATCCTGTACAATACTGTAAATCATTGTTTCCTGCCTGTTTACTACGGTTTCAACTGTACAAAAGCAATTTGACTGGACACAACACCCCAGCTCCCACCTCGACACCCTTTTCCTGAACCCAAGACCCAAAATTAGTTGCCGTTACTTAGTTGTTACGGTGTACGTGTATGTGCGTCCTGTAACTCTGTATTATGCAGAACTACTGAACTGGCTGTGGACTGGTGCCGCTTTCCTCTCTGAAAGAAAAAATGGAGCAGTTATATGGCAGTTACTGTTGTCCTGTCAAACTTGTCTAGTATACTGTACTTAACTAACTCTGTATAGTTCGTTACTATCTGAAAGAAAAATTGTGCCATACTTATTCCTTACATACTATACGTCGTCCATACTACCGCCCAGTACGACTTCCTGATGCAAATTTCCCATTACGGTGCGAGACAAGGGGCAACACAGTGGAATGGCTGGTCTATATAAAAAAAAATTTGATTGCGGCGTTCCATCACCGGTGGTACCAGGGTGCGTCCAAAACTCATTATGCCTTCACTCAAGAAAACAACTATTCGCTTTTTTAGTTTCATCACACGCACTTTCCGATATGGTCTTTTCAGCTCTATGCAACAATTTCGACGATCTCGGTTGACGTCTGCGACTGTCATTTTAAGAAAAAGAGCATTGGTTTAACGCGCTAACAAACAGTGGTGAACAAATGGACAGACTGTCTCTGCACTTAGCTCTGCTGGGCGTCTTCACCCAGGAAGATTGCCGCGCGTACAAGGATGCGCGTTGACGCGGTGTGGCTTTGGATCGTTGTCCTGGTAGAAAGCGGTGACCATTTGGGGAGTCTCATGTGATGTATTTGCACTATCTCGGGGCAACAATGTTTGTCTTGGAAGAAGCTTTAATTCATGATTCCTAATAGTACAAGAAGAAAAGTGCTAAAATAACTGCACAATTAGTACAGTACAAGTGCATACGGTTAATAGCAACCTATCAAGACAGTTCATTAGGCGACATTGATCTTGATTACTTTACCTTCAAAGATGGACCATGCTCCTCCCGGGCGCAACGGCCTAGGATGGCACCCCCACCATGCAGCTTCACAGGGTTTTTTTGCCCGCTTCAAAAGCTCGTCCTTTTTTGTTGTAACGGCAAACTTGGGAAATCTCTCCTCCAGAGCGATCAGAGTAGACTCATCGTGAGATGGTCATCCTGGAAAGTCTCCCGCCCGCTGGTCGAGCCATGCCTGGCCTGGAGCACTCTTTGATTTGTTTGTCGTCCCGTATCATGGGGTACACCTTCTGTATTGACCAAGGAATAAATGTTTGCGGCACAGTGCATTACAGTATGTCAAAACCCACAACTTTTAAGACCCCAGCTGTACTGTCGCCGTACTAACCTCACAACTTCCATATTCCATCCATCTGGTGACGCGTCTCACATCTTCTTTATGCTGGTCTCGGTACAGTCAATTGTGCTTTTCCTTACTGCGAGTGTGGTTATAACACCCGTATAATTGCACTCACTCTGCCTCTCATCATTCTCCTACTTATTGTCCACCAGAACCTTGTCTCCCTACATGTAAGAATTAATTGTTTTAATATAGCAGCAATATACAAGGTATATAATGTATGTTGTAATATACATGTAAATATAAATGAACAACAGTATATAAAACGTGCTTGTACTGTAATTATGAAATATAACAGGAAATATAAACTGTTTGTCGAATATAACTATGAATGTGTAGTAAGTCAATACATCCTATGTCAGTGAATTACGTTGATATTAAATTGAAAATATACACAAGTGATACTGGCGTACTATAAATATAAATAGGGAACACGAATAATCTGATAACTGTACTGTTTTACTATAAATATAAATATACAAATACTATAAGACTGGTTGTACTATAATCTATACATATACACGACATGCTATTCAGTTCTCACCGTTATAAGATTATGAATAATAAATAATTTATCCTGTCTTACTATAAATAAAATACACTCAACAAAATATATAACTGTAGTAACTATAAATATAAAATATAAAACGAAATAAATAACGTGTTGTAATATAAATATAAATATACGTACTCCTATTCATATACCGTGTAAGATTAATTGAAATCTACAAAAAATGTATACTGCTTAACTATAGAATCTGAATCACAAATATATATACTGTACTGTTTTACTATAATATAAATATACAATAAATATACTGTTGTAATTAAATAAATTATTACAGACATACTATTCCAGCGTATTCACCAGTTGTAAGATTAATTGAATATACACATCGCTGTATGCCTGCTGTACTCTAAATATCAATAGACAAAATATATATACCTGTACTATGTAGCTATACATATAAATAGACAAAAGAAATAAAACTGTTGAATATAAATATAATTATAGCAGTACATCCTATCAGTATATAAGCGTTGTAAATTAATCTGAAGTCATCAAAAATGTATACTGCGTACTATTATAAATAATTAAACTACGTGGGTCAGTATTGGAATATAGAGTCAACAGAAAGAACACAGTATCAATAGATACATAACTGTCTGTCATTGTACATCACAAATTTTCTATATTTTTTTTTGTTAAGTTTTATAAATCATACTTATGCGTTTGTTACCCTAGCCGGGGAAGCGGTGTGGGTGGGTGGTGGGCTTGTTTCCGGTGGTAGTTCTTGTGGGTTTTTATGGTTTCCGTAGCGGTCCTTCTGTTTTTTCTTGTTCATGATAGCTCACGGTGGTCCTGGGGCCCACAAGGCGGATGTCCAAGATTACTAACCAGCGTTGTGGTGTGTGAGAGGCAAGAGGGGCAATTTGTGTCGCGCTCCTTACATCTCCTTACTTGCTTCTGAGATCACTTTGAAATTTAATTTAAAACAGAATTGCTCAGTAAAAGAATACAGTACAAACAGCACGAAGATGTATTTCTTGTTACCATGTGTATTCTATGTGGCAATCAATACCAAATGGATGTTGTATTTTAATACGGTAATGATCCATTAGAGTACCCCACTTTCAACCACCTGTACATGGCCGCATCATAAAGGAAAAAAAAGCTCACACACACTTGGCAGAAGCGCCCCCACTCCAGATCGTATATCTGAACTTGGCCCTGTCCAGAATACTTAAAGCTGCATTGGTGGCGCCGTGCTTCCATTGAAGCCTCCGCCCGTTTTCTATATCTTGGACGCTAAGAACCCACATGGACTCACCTCTGCCTTAATCACTATGTCATGAGTGTTGCTGAAAACGAACAGCGAGCAGTATGGCCGTTTCACATACCGAAGGCAAAAGCTGACATGCTAAGCAAATAAGAAACTTCTGGGCAACAGACGGACGCAGGACAAGGTTTAGGTTTTCTTAGATCGTAAGTCTCTTATGTGAAGGGGAAGATATACTATTTATCGGACTCTAACACGAAACATTGCAAGCCACCCTTGGACCCGCGCGACCACACTTCCGTTCCTGCGGCGGCATAGGGTTCGTGGGTGCGTTGCGACAACGAGACTGGGGTGGCTTTTCGATCTGTCGCGCTAAATCGGTGTCCTGGCCCGATGTTGGGAGTCCCGTATTCTGTCGGTTCTACTACATAATATCCCCTCCTTCTGGGTGTATCCTCGGGTTCCAATCGGGTGCTGAAGACGGGCTGGGGAAGTCGAACCGACATCTTCAATCAACTGGTCATCACTTTTCCTCTCTCCCTTTGCTCTAGACGACGCTGCTTCTCGCACCGAAATCCAAAGGGGGTCACACCTCCTCTCTCGCGAGGGGAAGCATTTCTGAGATTGGTGCATTGAGGTGCAACAGCTGTACCAACCCGGTCTTTCGACGATCGTCTGCTGGGTGTCCGCCCAGGCTTGTGCTGTCCGGGATCTCGCATGGGGGGGGAGGGGGCAGGGATCCGGGTAGCACGGGCAGGGGTAGGCAAGTCGACAGAGCCCCCCCGCGGTCGAGGGGGGGAGAGTGCTGGGGAAACCGGAACCGGGAACCAGGCGGGGGCGGAAAAGGGGCCTCCAGGGGGTAGCCATTGGGAAGAGCCTGGTGGTTCTCGCGGGCAGCCGTCGTCCTGCTCTGGTGATGCAGTCGTCGCAGGCGGAAGCCTGTCGCGCCTCCTGATGACGTCAGCCGGGGCTCGTCTGGGGCGGCGGGGAGCGTCTTGATGGTATGAGTCCTCCCCCGGCACCATTTTGTGGAGGTAGCCAAGCAGCCACGGGGCGAAGAAGATCCACGTGGAGAGGAATGGACTCACCCGCCGCCATCTTGAGGGGTCCTGGGGTATCCTTGGAGTTAGAGGCGGCGTTCGACTGGACGGGAGCCGTGTTCCGCTGTGGGGCGCTGGAGTCAGCTATTCAGGGTCCCGCTGCCGCTGTGGTTTCAGTGAGGTGGACCTGTGCCTGGATGCGGTCTCCGGCGATCTCTGGACCGAGGTGTGGCCACGTGGGAAGGTAGGGGTGCTCCCGGCGCCATTTTGAGGGGTATATATTTTCTTTTTGATATTGTTTTGTATGTTATTTTATTTTGTGAGTTAGGGGTCCCCTGGGTGTGAGCCGTGGCTTGTACTGAGCAGTCCTTTATTTTTCTCGGGACTGCCTTTGACCCGTGATCCTCTCCGATGCTTTCACAGGGATGTCATCCTTCTCTCGTGGCTGGCCATCAGGTAGGTGCTCGGACTGGAAGGGCTCCGCTGGGAGGCCCAGGACTTTGGCAAGGTGCTCCATGTCCTCGGGGTGTCGTAGTGTTAGGTATTTGCCCTTGTGGGAGACCACCAATTTGAAGGGGAACACCCATTTGTATGTTATCCCTTTCTCACGGAGGAGCAGTGTCAAGGGGTGGAGGGCTTTGCGGCGGTCCACAGTCCGCTTTGACAGGTCATTATAGACCTGCAGCTGCTCGCCTCGGAACGCGATCGTGTTCCTCCCTCTGCTTGCCGCGATCAGCCTTTCTTTGGTTGTATAGCTGTGTAGGCGCACGATCGTGTCCCGCCGGCGGTTAGGGTCTTCAGCGCGTGGGCCCAGGGCTCTATGCGCCCTATCCATCTCTAAGTCCCGCGGTTCAAGCTCAGGGAATAGGAGGAGGAAGAAATCCGACAGGTAGTCCCGCAGGTGCGCGTGTAGCACAGCCTCAGGGATGCCGCGGATGCGCAGGTTCTGGCGGCGATCCCTATTCTCCTGGTCTTCCAGACCATCCTTTAAGGTGTTTATTTCGTGGCCCAGGCGTATGATTTCGTTGTCAGCCTCCGATTGATGGTGTAGGGCCTCGTCTAGCCTGGTTTCCAGCGTGGTAGCACGCTCCTGCAGGCCGTGGATGTCCTGCCTGATCTCTGCTACTGCCTCTTTAATATTGGCTTGTAGGGATCGCTGGAGCTTGGTGAGCAGCCCCTCCAGATATTCCTTTGTGATGCCTCCGTCCGCGGGTAGGGTGGTCTCAGCGGGGCTTGATGGATCTGGGAGGCCTTTTTTGCCTCGCTGGCCTGGGGTCTTGGCGCCATCTTGCCTCTTTCCTCCCGCCTCAGCGGGCCGCTTCGCAGGTGTGAAGAAGCTGCCCACTCCCTGGATCGGGGGATTTTTCCCCTTAGTTGTCATCCTGGCGGGTTTGGGGACTTATTAGTGGCTTTTGAAAAGTTTTTGGTCGGGGTAAAACTCCTGAAAATTAAGGTTTAGTCGGAAGGGTCTCTGGAGCTCTTCCTTCACCTGACCGTCCTGTGTGACGTCATCGACACGCCCCGAAAGAAATGTTTTTAACATCAGGAAATACAGAATGTGTATATACAGTATACAAATATATATGATTATACATATAGATTTTATTTCTAAATAAAATCTTCTTAACACAAAGCTGTATATTCCAGGTTTTCCAGTTCAGATGCAATTGTAGCCATTAACAAACACACACACTGTGTCGGGCAAATGGCACACCTGGGCAAAGAGCTTCACGGTATGCCAAGGGTCATGCACTAACTTCACACTTAACCTGTTTAGCATACATAACCAAGCTCCCTTGCACGGCGGCAGAATGTCTACCTTTCTCCAGGATGTCCGGACATCTGCTAGGCAAACTGTTTATATATTTTTCTGACATTTAGCACCTTCCCAGGTCAGTGTCTTTTGAAGCCATGGACTTTATCAGACACTCTGGAGCCTACTCCACAGGGAGTCTCAGAAGTCCAGACTGACATTATTCATGACTCATTTCTGATCATAAATGACAATGGTGAATGCTTAATATATCCGCTGTCCTGCTTGGCTGAAATGTAAATGTCCCAATTCCTATAACTTTAAAGTACTAATCTCCAAGCTACTTCTCATTTATGCTTTTAAATAAATGATACAGTTCTTATAACTATATTAGATTATATGGCTACCCCTAGCTCTCTGCACACCAAAAGTTAGAAAGCTAGGACCTTCCTATCAAAAGTTAGCTGCTTAATGATGTGAGGGCTATGATGGGGTTTGTGGTTAAACTTTTTCCCGTGCTGCGGTTTGAGGTCGGGATGAAATGTTGCCTGGCCTCAATTGATAACCGCAGATGTACTTTACCAATTGACCTTAATTGAATGAAGAAACCACATTATACAATGTTGCGAGCCAGCATCTTTACCTGACCGCAGACCACTTAATCAATTTAGCTTGCGGTTAAGCCTTCACTTGCTTGTCTGCAATTACACAGTGATACAGTGTTGTAATGCCGGACCTGACCACATAACCACAGGCACGCTTATCCAATTAACCCTTTAAACAGTTCTAAAGGCCCCTTATTCCTAGCGGGCATATTTTAGAAATATTAATACACCTTAATATAACTGCAGCCAGCCAATGTAGCTTATTTTAGCGTGTGTGGTCCGCTTATCTCTAGCCGGACGCACACAAAAAATTCTAATGCATGTACAGACTCTAAACTCGCAGTGGGCTGCCAATCTGACACCACATTTATAATAGGACTCAGGGGACCCTGCTACATGCTTATACAGTTGTTACTTGATATTAATCTCACCCCCTTATTCCTGGGGGAGAGGCACAGGAATTTCAAATAGATTTGCAGTATTATTACTCTGGTTGGGTTGCACAGTTGACACTCTAAAATTCCCAACCTGATTCAGGGGCACCCAGTCGGGCCAAAAACCATTATTAATGGCCTGGGAACCCCTTCACCATCACAGGAACTGTCAGGGATAAGATTCACAGAGGGTACAGTATTAGTATAGTATGCTGGACATTGCACCAGCTGCTCCACTACCCGGAGAAGCAGGCATTTTTGTTTCTTGAGCACATGCAACACAATGCATGACCAAATGCAATGTTGACCAAATTTTTGTAGTTTTTCTTCAACTACAATTGTGTGCACAAGTGCTCCTGTGCACAATGCAAAATAGAAAGACAATTTATGTACAGTTATTAGTGTCACAAGAGACCAGGCAGATAACACCTTTTTACTTGGATCATTCATCGAGCAAAACAGGATAGTGAAATAAATTGTAGTTTATTCACTTACTGTAAATAGTCAAACACACAGTTAAACACAAAATATAGACGAAAAGCACACTTACAGAGGGTCGAAATCTAGACTCTCCTAGGTGCAAGGAACTTGAAATAAGAGTTTTACCCTGACCAGGACATAGCCCGAAATCCTCTGGTTCCCAAATTGGCGTGAAGTTCCACATGCCACCGCTACCTTCTCTTCTGAGAACTTGGACTTTTTCTTGACCGGGTGTTAGTACCAAACTCCTGGAACTAAAATTGTCTTGCAATCCCAGCCGTGACCAATAAGTTTGATTATTAGAACTTGGGTGTAAAAAGTGGGACTTAGAATCTTTTCGAGCAGGCTTCTCAGGTTGAAAACTGAAGTCGGTGATCAGCTATTCATGCAAGAGCACTTTTGAAAAGCAATTCTGTGGCAAGGATGGAGGCGATCAGGCCTGAATAAAGCTGTTATACCCGGCTGGTCATCCTCCCCTCACATTGGGAATAAAGGGGTTACACGTATTTGCCATGCATTGCTGTGTTTGCCCTGTCCCAGCCGTTGTTACCCCCCATTTCCAGGCCATTCCCTGCCTGCTGTGTTAAAAGAAAAAATGCATTGCCTATTATACCCTTTCACAGACACAAGATGGCGTAGTGAAATTACAGTTGTTACAGTTCTAGCAGAAGCAGAACATGATGTTTAATAAAGTGAGTAAAAACTGTAGATTTAAAATGCAACGTGCGTTCTGGCCACGGGACCTTTAAATCAAGACTGTGCATCCAGTAAGTCCCAGTAAGTGTTGTTTTAAGTGTATTCTGCAGATGTTGTGTGTTTGTCTATTTAGGAAATAAATCACAATTTATTTTGCAACTTGTGTTCAATCGAATACCCAGAAATAGAAAATTATTGATAACGTTTGTGTCCATCGTGACAGGCTTTTAAATAACTGGTGGCAGAGGTGGGATACTGATTGAACCTATAGTGCAGTTTCCTGCGGGGCTCTGTAATATAGTGAGGATCTCATAGCTTGCGAGCTCCTCAGACAAGTAGCAACTGACACACAATTCTAAAGAGCACGAGAGACTTCACTGTTCCCTTTACCCATACCCCGAAGGCATCATGAGTAATCGCTCAGGAAGGTTCAGGTTGTAGACCAGAGAGAAAGTCATTGAGAGATGTGCGGGGTAAGGTTTACCGACTGGAGGAGGATTTGGAGCATCATGAGGATTGCATGGTCCTACCAGAGGGGCAATTGCCCGTAGCTGCTTTGGCGGAGGCCGCTATTCAGCCCGGAGTGCAGGAGGTCCCTCCAGCTCCGGGGCTGCAAGGACATTAGGAGAGTGCTAGTGACCAACCGGTCGTGGGTGGCTTGGCACCAGGGAGTGCGGACGAAGTTGCAGCTGCAACTGCCGAGCGTTCCGTCCCTGGTCTCACTGCACTTCTAGCTACATGGGGAACGGGTGTTAGCACTGCGGAGCGGGTACAGCTGCTGACAGCAGTGCTCGGAAGAACACACAACTCCTACCTTGAAAACGGGGAACAAGGACACACAACAGTTTCTGGATGACCTTACCAACTGCCCTTGGCACAGAATCGATTTAATTCCCGACCCTGATTCTCCGCTCGACTATTTCCAGTCCGAGTTCTTAAAACTCTGTGATACCCATGCTCCACTACGCAGAATAAGGGTACGGGGTGCCCACATTCCATGGGTTACACCTGACCTTATAGCACTCTACCAGTTCAGGGATGCCTTGTGGAAAAGCTACAAAGTAACTGGCACTGCGAAGGATCTCAATCACTACAGATGCCTGCGGAACATGTGCACAAGGCAAACAAGGCATGCAAAAGCACAATATTACTCTGACAATCTCCTCCAGAATACATCAAACCCAGCTAACTTCTGGAAGGTTATCAACAACATATTCCAGCCTTCTAACCATCAACAGCCAAGTAATATCACTAATAATATCACTAATAAGGTGGATATTACTCTGACAAACCCCACCGACATTGCAAATGCATTCAATGATTACTTTGTGGGGTGTGCTACTAACTTATTAGTGAAACGCAACCCAAACCACAAACCTGAATCTCATCCTGGGAGCCCATATAGCCCCACCCCCTCCCAACACTGCCCACAATTTTCAATTACATACATACATACATACATACATACATATATATATATATATGGTACACACAAATAGACAGACAGAGCCCCTGGTGGTAGCACTCTATTCCAAATTGATATGGTGATTTATTAAAATAACTTTATTAATGACAATAACATTAAAATATTGGGGTCTAAAACAAGGATTAAATATTCCAAGTGTGTGCGTCTCTATTGGATAGATGTGTCCAGAAGAGTGTACATAATTGGGTTAATGTCCAGTGTTTGGGTAGATCACTGGCCCTAGTGTTCCTCGTGTAGAGTGAATTGACTAGAGTACTGTTAGATTGTCAGCAGTTTGGGCCACACATGCAGTGCCCCAGTATATTATACTAGTTGGTGCTTTTAGGTATGGAACCTATGCTGTGCTATTGTGTGATGGCAGCTAAAGCATATTAAAGTTGTTGTATTAAACAAAACTTGGTCAAAGTGCACCTGTTATATGTTTCCGTCACCTCCCTATACAATAGATGGTATGTTGAATAGGGTGTATGGTGCTTGGTACATAAACATCTATGGCTGTTGATGTCTGAGGTAGCTGTATACTAGTATTGATAAAACTTATACTGGTGTATAGTATGGCACTGCTATAACTATGTTCTAGATAGATACCAAGTTAATAGCTGAGTAGTGTACCTTTTGGGTTTGTATATCGGTCAATTGACAGACCTGTCCCCATTAGGCACAGTGCTTTGCATGTGTGGTTGTATTCTGGCACTCTAGAGGTTAAATGCTGGTTTGGTATGCCTATTGCTAAATCGTATTATACCCTATGAGCTGCTTGCTGTATCAGGGAATAGCATTGTGGCTTCCTTACATAATAGATTATACAGTGTTGTGCCAGATGTAATGGTTGCCTTTATTTGTATGTGACTAGTGAGTCCATTGGGACCCTAATAGTCCTTTAATGTGCACTGGAGGCGCCACGCTGACTCTTAGTATCTTTGAGTCAGTGTATATGAACTCGAGCACCTCCGCGTGCACGTGGTCACGTGCTTGCCGACGCGCGCGTTTCGCGAATGCTTTCTCAAGGCTGAATAGTCAGTGGGATTCCTATGTCAGAGCAAGGTATTTATAGCTCTTGGATTAACCTAAAGTAACCCCATTGGCTGTTCGCGCATGCTCTCTATGAGGCTGGTATGTGTCTGAGATTGAATTCAGCTCCGTGTCTCACTGAATATGTGGGACTTAGAAAATATTGAGGCATGCTGGTTTATTGCTTCCTGCTTGTGATGTTTAACAGAATGTCAGTTAATATGTTTATAGTTGCTTGCACTGTTGTGACACCATGTTTTTTGTGTATCAATAAATAAATTCAATATTATTTATGTTTGCCTGGTTTGTGAATAGTACACTTGTTTGATCAATCATTTCATGGACTTAGATTAATAGATTGTAAATTCTTTAGATGGTACAAATTGAGTCATAAGTAACTGGATCTTATTCATATTGAATAGAACTTAGGTGTTATTAGTTATAAAGGTATGTGAATTGCAAATGCATTCAATGATTACTTTGTGGGGTGTGCTACTAAGTATTAGGAGGAAACGGCAACCCAACCACAAACCTGAATCTCATCCTGGGAGCCCATTAAGCCCCACCCCCTCCCCAACCAGGCCCACAATGTCAATGTGACAGACAGACAACATTACATACAGAGAGAGAGGAGAGAGAGAGAGAGAGAGAGAGAGGAGAGAGAGAGAGAGAGATAGAGAGAAGAGAGAGAGAGAGAGAGAGAGAGAGAAGAGAGAGAGTGAGAGGAGGAGAGAGACAGACACACAACAGGGAGGGAAAGAGAGAGAGAGGAGAGGAGAGAACTACGACACACACACACACACACACACACACACACACACACACACACACACACAACAACACCACACACACAACACACACACACACCACACACACACACAACACACACACACACACACACACACAACACACACACACACACACGATATATTAGATATCTTATATATATATTGAACACCACATTCCCAGATAGCTCAAACTCCTACATCCACCACATCATGAATATATATTTATGCCAAAATGTGTGCTACTGAGTGTGGCAAATGTATAAGTACAACAGAAGACACGGGTGCCCAATGCTACATCAAATTGACAAAACATATATGGTAATGAGTATAAAGTATAAGTACTTGAATAATAATAGTAATAACTTGGTTATTTAGTTAATCCCTTTGGCCAAAGTGTCGTAAGCCTGCATACCAACATCAAGGTAAACCAAAAATGCAGGTTCTAAAACTAAAACTGTGAACCCTTCCTGTTACCACTGTATGAGGGGAAGGAACTGCTGTGAGGCCTGTCTATTTCAGCAAGTTGCTAGAACCTCCCAAGTTAAAAAGGTTGGGAGGGGCGAGCTCTGGGGGGAGGTACCACCTAACCTCCAGAGACTGTCACCACTCAGAAATTAATTAACACACATTCCCAGATAGCTCAAACTCCTACATCCACCACATCATGAATATATATTTATGCCAAAATGAGTGCTACTGAGCGTGGCAAATGTATACGTACAACAGAAGACACGGGTGCCCAATGCTACATCAAATTGACAAAACATATATGGTAATGAGTATAAAGTATAAATACTTGAATAATAATAGTAATATCTTGGTTATTTAGTTAAACCCTTTGGCCAAAGCGTCGTAAGCCTGCATACTAACGTCAAGGTAAACCAAAAATGCAGGTCCTAACACTAAAACTGTAAACCCTTCCTGTTACCTCTGTATGAGGGGAAGGAACTGCTGTGAGGCCTGTCCATTTCAGCAAGTTGCTAGAACCTCCCAAGTTAAAAAGGTGGGGAGGGGCGAGCTCTGGGAGGAGGTGCCACCTAACCTCCAGAGACTGTCACCAGTCAGAAATTAATTAACACACATTCCCAGATAGCTCAAACTCCTACATCCACCACATCATGAATATATATTTATGCCAAAATGAGTGCTACTGAGCGTGGCAAATGTATACGTACAACAGAAGACACGGGTGACCAATGCTACATCAAATTGACAAAACATATATGGTAATGAGTATAAAGTATAAATACTTGAATAATAATAATAATAACTTGGTTATTTAGTTAAACCCTTTGGCCAAAGTGTCGTAAGCCTGCATACCAACGTCAAGGTAAACCAAAAATGCAGGTCCTAACACTAAAACTGTGAACCCTTCCTGTTACCTCTGTATAAGGGGAAGGAACTGCTGTTAGCTGTGGTTTTGGGGCATGCGTCCCAATAACAGTGCTCAATCCAATTCTGAACATTCAATAATATGAGTAATATGATTTCATAATTATGATGCAAGAACACAGTGAGATCTTGGACCCAGTGCTAGCTTGATGCAGCATAACAACAGACACTAATCAATAAGATAGTCCATGTGTCAAATTGAAAAAGCAAGGGTTAACATACCATGGATGTGTAGGACTGCGCCATACAGGACCCTTGTGCTGCAGCACTGTTACCGGTCATCAATTCTCCAATTGAGAGAGAAGTACAATACTCACTGGTGTCAGCTTCATGAGTTGCGTGCATCACGCTCCATATAGAAGATAGTGGTAGAAATCCAGGGATTCCAGCGGTGCACATCTGAGTAGAGTAGGAGACAAGCAAGGTGTAGGTTAAAAATAAGTTTTTATTAACAAATCATGGTATGGGGGACACACTCTGACGCGTTTCGGACTAACATAGTCCTTAATCATAGAGCCTGTTACCTCTGTATAAGGGGAAGGAACTGCTGTTAGGCCTGTCCATTTCAGCAAGTTGCTAGAACCTCCCAAGTTAAAAAGGTGGGGAGGGGCGAGCTCTGGGGGGAGGTGCCACCTAACCTCCAGAGACTGTCACCAGTCAGAAATTAATTAACACACATTCCCAGATAGGTCAAACTCCTACATCCACCACATCATGAATATATATTTATGCCAAAATGAGTGCTACTGAGCGTGGGGGGGGGAGGGGGAGAGGGGAGAGGGGGGGGTCCCTAGGTGCTCCGTGAGGAGTGAGAGGCAGCTGTGCATGGCAGCATCAAAGTACACCAGTAGTGAATATGAATGCCAACCAATAAAGTACACCATGGTTGAGTGAGGGAGGGAAACGAACAATAGAAACAAAAGGAAGAGGAGGGGGGGGGGGGGGGGGGTGGGTGGGTAGGGGGAAGGATGGGGAGGGGGGGAAGAGAGGGGGGTTATAAACAAGGGAAAAAGACACAACAGGAGGTGGAGAAAAAGATGAAAGACACAATATCAAGGGTAACCTCTAAAAAAAAGGAAAGGCTTAATACAAGCAGATAAGTGCAATACATATACATAGTATTATAGAGATATATAGATAGAGATATAGAAAATATATATATTATATATAATGATGACATACAGATAACACATATACACACTATATATATATATATATATATATATGGGTGAAGATGTCTTTCCCCCGTGGATTGGTGTGTTTATGGTAGAGGTGTGGTAAAGGTTCCTGAAGCAAGTGATGTAAGAGTGGTGGTGTGGATCTGTTTATTTTTTGATTATAATATAGTATATAGATAAATATATGATACTAAAGACAACAAAATAGATATACACAAATACAAATACAAAACATACATAAATGTTACATCGCGGAAGAAGAGATCAGGTTATCCGAAAGCTCGCAAAATAAAAGCAATTCGTTAGCCACAGACAGAACGGTATCATCTTAATTATTTTTGATTATATATATAGTATATATATATATATATTATATATATTCTATATATGTTATAATATATATATATATAGTTCCTATATGGTATGTAGGTTATAGATATAATATATAGATATAGTATATAGATATATGATATATAGCTATAGATATATATAGATATATATGTAGATATATATATATATTATTATATATATATAAATAATATGTATGTATGTATGTATGTATGTATGTATGTATGTATGTATGTATGTATGTATGTATGTATGTGTATATATATATATATATATATAAAGAAAATAATAACTGCTGCGCTAACTTGGATAGCTGGATAGAAGAAAGTGTGTGCACATGTAGGAGATAAACCAAGTTAAAAGGCAGTTGGCTCTATATGGGATACCAACATACCACAGTGGGACAAACAAGGACAACAAAAAACACAACACAGAAAGAATGGGATAGGGAAATGGGAAAAAAAACCTAAAAAAAGAAAAAAAGAGTGTCTGCTTCAGCTATTGGGTGCCGCTGCCACTCTTCAGGACCAAACACTTTCCTCTTCACTCTATGAATCCTATTCCCACTGTGGGCACCAACTCTAAAACCATTGAGTCAAAGCCTAACCATGTATTTAGTAGGGAACTGCGGCTCCATTCATCCACAGTCCTAGTCAAGACTGGGGAGGAAAAGAGTCATGGGTCACATGAAGATACTAATGAACATACTAATTTAATACATGTGTGCCCCATTGAGAATAGGTTTTCACCACTCCAATTGGATGAATATATTATATTTGATCATAAAGAATCTATTGTCTATGCTTCGACTAGTGGTGCAGATGGGGGCGCTGTTAGTGAAGTAGCTTGGTTGCTGTTAGTGAGGAGCAGGTACGTAGCTGGGTGACAGTTAGAAGGGGAAGTAGGGGCAATAGGGAGAGGCAGGTCATTTCTGAGCTGACACATCCCAATAGATTTGCCATGTTAAGTGAAGATATTGGGAATGTTGGGGCAGAAATGGCAAGGCTGGGGGAGACTAATTCCTCTTGCAGCCAGGGGAATAGTTCCTCCAGCACAGTGGGGAATCAGAATGCTCAGATACAAAGAAATAGTGTGGTGGTAGGGGACTCCATTATTAGGAAGGTTGATAGGGCAATCTGTTGCCAGGACCGCATGAACCGAACAGTTTGTTGTCTCCCGGGTGCTCGGGTTCGGCACATTGCGGATCGGATAGACAGATTGTTGGGGGGGGGGGGCTGGGATTGACCCGGCGGTCTTGGTACACGTTGGCACCAATGACAAAGTTAGAGAAAGATGAAGGGTCCTAAAAAATGATTACAGGGATCTAGGCCAAAAGCTTAAGCCAATGACCTCCAAGGTAGTATTTTCTGAAATACTACCAGTGCCATGCGCTACCGCAGGGAGACAGTCAGAGATCAGGGAGGTTAATGCATGGCTAAAAATGTGGTGCAGGAAGGAGGGGTTTGGGTTTTTAGAGCACTGGGACGCCTTTTCTGAGAGGTGCCATCTATATTCTAGGGACGGATTGCACCTCATTGAAGAGGGATCTTCTGTGCTAGGGGGGAGAATGCTAAAAATGTTGGAGGAGATTTTAAACTAGGATGGAAGGGGGAGGGGAATGAAACAGATAATGAACTAAATGGAATAGATGAGGATACAAGGTGGTATGGAGGTAGAATGGGGGCAAGTGCAAGTTTGACAAGCAGTGAGACACCCATAGTAAATACATGTAGCCGTGACCCCGGATTCATCCCAATGAGCGGGAGGTTGCGCTTGCAAATAGTAGTTGTAAAAGCCCACGAAGGAGGAGAGTGCATTTGGCAGGAGGAAGCATGTCCCTTGACCCAGCAGCCCTGCGGGGAGGGTCAGGTGAGAGAGTCTAGCCAATGGGCGGAGGAGGTGCCAGCGATATAGGCAGTGGTTGCGCGCACGTGGAGCAACAGCTGATTGGAGAGGAGACGGAGAGTCTGTGAGGGGAGGTTGAACCGCCCCGGCACAGGCCAGGTTCCCCAGGCCCAGCTAGCCCTGAGTCACCTTAGAGACAAGCTGAGCTAGGGATCGCCTTAGTAAGGTTCCTGCCCCCCTAGTACTGTAAGTTTTGACCAGGACTATTCTGTCGAGAGGGAAGTCTGGGCTCAGACCCCCCCCCCCTTGGAGTTGCCGGAGTCCGGGTGGGAGCGCCCCGGACCCTAGAGAGAGAGAGGGATAGTGCGGTGTCGACGTACAGAGACCCTTTTTGAAGATTGTGGCAGTTCCGAACACTGGAGTGCTCGGCAGGTATTTCATCAAGTGCACCAACTGTATCATTCATTCACCCGAGACATAGTGGCTGCGCATGCACCCATACACACACATAGGGCCTGCTGTGAGTGGGAGGACTAATCCTTAAGGATTGGACACAGGGTGGGCTCACCCGGTGGTGGGTGTGGGGATTATTGTTGGCGTCCGCCGTGGCGCAGGTTGTGGGGCGTCCGCCGTGGCGCTAGGAAATGTTGACGTCCGCCGTGGCGTGTTATATAATGTATACCCGTATACAGGAATGTTATGGCATGTAATGTACCGTGAGTTTGACCTGCAAGTAAAAGAGATTGGTTTTAGAACTTGGCTGTGTAATTCTTGTATATAGTCCTGCGAAGACTCACTCCCCCGTTGGCGGGACCTGTCACAGGTGGAGGCGCTGCACCCGTTATCCATATTGCGCGCTCCCCAGGCTCTCCTTGGCAGAGACTTAGGCCCTGTGAGCCAGCAGGTAATACAACACATAGTAGCAGCTTGCTAGTGATAGGAAGCAGGGCTACATTTGGAGGCGCTGCTGAGAGCTCAGACCTGGGGTGCCCCTCGAACCTAAATTGTGATCACCATGGCTTTGTCCACCCATCACGAGATACGAGACTGGGCCTGTCAAGTTAGCACGCCTACTTGTCGCGCCGTAGTGCTGGCCCAAGTGCCCATGGCCTTACCTTTAGAGACTTTACAGATGGCCTTGCGACAACTCCCGGGTTTTGCCAAAGCTCGCCTGGTAGATGTAATGGTAGATCACGACTCCAAGTGGAATACCTTACTTGTGGACTGTCGGCGTAACCTGTTATTGCTCGAACCTGCCGTTCCGCAATCCCTGGTCTTGCCTGATGCACCGCCCGGCGGTAGTCCTTTAGTTTACCCCCTCTGAGATCCCCTCGTACGTCCATTGGATGAGGACGACCCCACCCTCCCTTTGATTCACTATGCCGAGAGTGAGGTCGGTAGTTGCCGCTCCGTGTCCAGTGACCCTGGATCCAGCGCCTCCGTGGAGGCTGGAGTGAGTAGTAATATGCTGCAAAAACTAAATGACAAGATAGACCAGTTATCTAGCCCCCCCAGTTTGCCGCCGCTAGTCGAAGCGCTTACCTTAGCCACCCACGCCAAGAACTACCGGAAGCTAAAATCCTTCTCTGGTACCCTCCCTGTACCTACCGGGGAAGATGGGGTAGAAACGTGGAAAGAGCACACGTGGGGGGTGATGGAAGAGTGGTCATGCACCGATGTAGTAAAAAGACAGAGACTCATGGAGTGCCTGCGGCCCCAGCGGCCACTCTGATCAGTATACACCGCGAACAGCACCCCGAGCTAACCTCTCGCTTGATGATAGAATTCCTGGCCGAAGCCTATAGCGCGAAAGAGGATGACGGGGCGTTGTGGGCCAAATACTATGCCATAAACCAGAAGGAGGGGGAAGAGCTGTCCGCCTATATACACCGTGTGCAAATATCTCTCGGGCCGCTGCTGCATTATAAATATGTGCTACCCTCCCAGATGAATGAGTATCTCCGGAAGCAGTACCTCCGCGGATCCAGTCCTTCTCACCCCATAGCCAACTTGATTCGTGATCACCTCACCCGGGCCCCCCCCCCCCTTCGTACATCCAACTACTGCAACAGATGAAGGAACACGAGACGCATCTAATGCTACACTCTCCTCAGAGGCCGAAAGCTAGCAGTAGCACTAAATCCAAAGGAAGTACGGAAAAGAAAGAGAAACCACCGGACCAGCCTGGCTCCGAAAAACCTCCTTTCGCGGGATGGTCGTCCCCTCCGCCTGATCGCCGGGCTACCCCCAGAGATATGTCCTGTTACAAGTGCGGGAAGCGGGGGCATCTATCCTACGATTTCCGCCTGGGCGCTTCTCATCCCCGGGGACCCCTCACCCCAGAAGTTCCCGTCCCAGGCTATGGTCTGCGGGGTGTATGCGACGGATGCCGACACAGACGGAACCCCGTCCGGAGGGGCCGAGCCAGTAGAAGATGGTAGTAGGGTGGGACAGGTAGCGCTGATCCGGGTTTTAGTGGATGGAATCTACACTTCTGCACTACTAGACACCGGATCCCAGGTCACCATCATATACCGAGGGTTCTATGATCGTCATCTTCAAAAGTCCGGAACCCCGAGACACCCCCAAGTACCCTATTATCCTCGGTACCAATGCTTATATTGTACAAGCGGTCATCCGGGCCTATCTACATGAGACTAAAGAGCTCCCCATGTCCAGCCTACAGCTGCAATTGGTTCAAGCCGACCCAGCCCAGCCTTCCCCTCCTTCAGATGACTACGGGCTGTTGTTCTGTGGAAGGAAGGGGTGGACGAAGCTTTTCCCCGGAGAAACGCAAAGAATTTCCGCTTGGTGCGCTTATGCGGAGTGCCTAGCCGAAGACCAGCAATTCTCGCTAGAGAGTACCCCCGGGGAGGATGTGAGGCGAGGGTATCAGCTCAAACCCGAATTCCGCCATTGGCGGGGCGCCATTCCTAGACGAATTGATGTGATGGTGCAGAATCTATCGCCCTTCCCCCTGGCCATCGATGTGGGGCAGCGGATAGGAAGGATCTATCCTGTTAGTTCAGTGGAAGAAGCCGTGCAAGTAAACACGACCCGAGTGGAAGCAACAGGGGCGGCCCTGGACTTTGATTTTGGGTCTTCCGAATTGCCTGCAGCCTGGAAGGAGCGATTACAGGTGCAACTGGAACAGAGACGATCCGTATTCTCTACCGGGGAGATGGATGTGGGGTGTAGTCGCAACGCCCAGCACATCATTCGCATGATGGATGAAAAACCCTTCAGAGAGCGTTCTCGCCGACTCGCTCCCAGGGATGTGGAGGATGTGAGGGCCGCCATCAATGACATGGAAGCCGCCGGGATTGTCACAGAATCCCAAAGCCCCTACGCCTCTCCTATAGTGGTGGTTAGAAAGAAAAATGGAACTGTGAAACTGGGTGTAGATTATCAGACGCTGAACAATCGGACTGTGCCGGATCAGTATAACCTCCCTCGCATAGAAGAGATTCTCGATACACTACACGGGAGCCAGTGGTTCAGCGTACTGGATCTACGGTCTGGGTACTATCAAGTCCCTATGAGCCCAGAGGATCAAGAAAAGACTGTCTTCGTCTGCCCCTTGGGGTTTTATCAGTTCACCCGCATGCCTCAAGGCATATGCGGAGCACCCGCCACCTTCCAGCGATTAATGGAGAAGCCGTTGGGTGACCTCAACCCCCGAGAATGCCTGGTGTACCTAGATGACATCATAGTCTTCGGGAAAACCCTGGAAGAACATGAGAACCGTCTCTTGAAGGTACTGGATAGATTGTCCCAAGAAGGCCTCAAACTCTCTCTGGACAAATGTCGGTTCTGCCGGACCTCAGTAACGTATGTAGAACACATAGTGTCCGGCACTGGAATCGCCACTGATCCCGCTAAAATAGAAGCTGTCATTAACTGGCCTCGCCCAGAGAATGTGGGGGAGCTGCGCTCATTCCTGGGTTTCTGCGGCTACTATCGGCGATTTGTGGAAAGGTATTCACGTAGGGTCAAAGCCCTCAACAGCCTGCATCGCATATACCCGTCTGAAACGGGCCAGAAGAACCACTCTGCCAAACAGCCCTTCGGGGATAAATGGACCCCCGAGTGCGACCAAGCCTTCCACGACTGGAAGCAGAGCCTGACGGCTGCTCCGGTCTTGGCCTACGCCAATCCCGACCAACCCTACATCCTACACGTGGACGCCAGCCTGAGTGTCCTAGGAGCCGTGTTGCATCAAAAATATCCCGAGGGGTTGCGACCCGTAGCATATATCAGCCGTAGTCTCACAGTCAGTGAGCAGAACTATCCGGTACACAAGCTCGAGTTCTTGGCCCTTAAGTGGGCCAGAGTGGAAAAACTTCGGGACTATCTGTATGGGGTGTCGTTCGAAGTACGCACCGACAATAATCCTCTCACCTACATCATGACCTCAGCCAAACTTGATGCGACCGGGCATCGCTGGTTGGCCGCGCTCTTCAATTACAACTTCACCTTGAAATACAAACCTGGGCCTTTGAACATTGGAGCTGACGCCCTGTCGAGGTGACAGGGGTTGATCCCTACCACCGACGAAGATCAGTGGGAAGAGATTCCTGGGCCCGGGATAAGAGCACTCTGTGGCACGGCAGCCATCATAGATGAACAAGTAGCCTTTTCAGAATTATGGGTGGCTGACTCCCTAGGGTGCACCTCTACCGCTATACTCAAAGCCTATCATGACCCGAGTGGGATGCATGTTACCCCCGATCAAATCATTGCTTGGGAGGACATGGTACGTTACCAAGAACAAGACCCAGTCGCAGGGTCTATCCGTGATGCCATTTGACAAAAGCGACGGGGCCTGCTTCGCCAGACTCCGGGGGATGTCGGAGGTATACTAATGCGGGAGGCGGACAAATTTGAAATACAAGATCGGCTGTTGTACCGAGTGGTGAAGTATCATGACCATCCGGGTCGCCGCCAACTAGTGTTACCAAAACGACTACAATACTTAGTGTTGAAAGCCCTCCATGATGAACACGGACATCTGGGGGTAGACAAGACTTTCGGACTAGTGAGGGATAGATTTTTTTGGCCAAAAATGAGAGAATCCATGGAGCATCACTGTCGTAGGTGTGTGCGGTGTATCCAACACAAGACTCTACCCACTAGAGCTGCCCCCATGGGCCATCTAAGGAGTACAGGACCTATGGATTTAGTCTGCATGGACTTCTTGTGCATCGAACCCGACACCCATGGTATAGGGAACGTGCTGGTCATCACTGATCATTATACCCGCTACGCCCAGGTCTTTCCGACCAAAGATCAAAAAGCTATTATGGTGGCTAAGGTGCTCTGGGAGAAGTATTTCATGCATTATGGGCTACCTCAACGTCTGCACTCCGACCAGGGACGGGACTTTGAAAGTAAACTAATAAAAGAATTGCTGAACCTCTTGCACATTAAAAAGTCCAAAACTACCCCCTACCACCCAGAAAGGGATGCTCTACCCGAACGGTTCAATCGCACTCTGCTGAACATGCTGGGCACGCTAACGGGTGTAGAGAAGACTAAGTGGAGTCGCCATGTGGAAACTCTAGTCCATGCTTATAATTGCACCCGACACGAATCTACCGGGTTCTCGCCCTATTTTCTTATGTTTGTCCATTAAGCCCGTCTGCCAGTGGATATCCAGTTAAGAGTCTCCACCGATGGGGTGCACAATTCCACCCATTTTCGCTATGTACAAAGATTGCAAGAGAATCTACAGAAGGCCTATGGGCAAGCCGAGAGATCCACCGAAAAACTGAATGCCGGGAACAAAAGGCGCTATGATCACAAAGTAAAACATAGAGCCATTAAAGCTGGTGATGCAGTACTGCTCCGCAACCTGGGAGTACCGGGAAAACATAAGTTGACTGACCGTTGGCGGGAAGGGGTGTACGAAGTAATTTCTCAAATGCCTGGCCTTCCAGTCTACCGGATCAAAAACGCGGAGGGTCGGATAAAGATGTGGCATCGCAATCATCAGGCTCCCTATTCCCCAATTAGAAGAAGGAGACTTAGAGTGGCCTACATCTCCCCTGAGTGGGGAACTGTCATCAGAACAAGAAAGTCTGGAAGATCCAAAGGAAGGAACCTCTCAAAGGGGCCTTCCGGCCGAGATGGCATCTCCCGGAGGAGCTATGGGCAAAGAGCCCCTTGGCCCCATGACAGAGACACTGACTCCAGTGAGTCTGCCGCTAGATCCCCAGAGCCCGTGCTTTGTGCCACAAAGAGACTTTACAGATATGACCAGCCCCTCAAGGGCCGAGTTGGAAATACCCAACGAGAATTGCTATTCTCCCAAAGAGGTAGCGGAAGAGCCAATTCGCAGAAGCCAAAGAGCTGGCCAACCTCCCACGAGGTTGGCTTATGATCAGTTCGGGGCACCCCATTATGAGGCTCAGCAGTGGGCTCGCAGCCGGGTTCAATCAGTGATTATCATGTTCAGTGAAATGTACAAGTTGATAGAGAACCCAATGTATTAGTGTTTTTCATTATATAACTGGTTGTGTTGTTATCATTGTCCAAGCGGGGTCGTTGGAATCCACAGGGGGGAGGATGTAGCCATGACCCCGGATTCACCCCAATGAACGGGAGGTTGCGCTTGCAAACAGTAGTTGTAAAAGCCCGTGAAGGAGGAGAGTGCCTTTGGCGGGAGGAAGCATGTCCCTTGACCCAGCAGCCCTGCGAGGAGGGTCAGGTGAGAGAGTCTAGCCAATGGGCGGAGGAGGTGCCAGCGATATAGGCAGTGGTTGCGGGCACGTGGAGCCACAGCTGATTGGAGAGGAGAGGAGATGGAGAGTCTGTGAGGGGAGGTTGAACCGCCCCGGCGCAGGCCAGGTGCCCCAGGCCCAGCTAGCCCTTAGTAACCTTAGAGACAAGCTGAGCTAGGGATCACCTTAGTAAGGTTCCTGCCCCCCTAGTACTGTAAGTTTTGACCGGGACTATTCTGTCGAGAGGGAGGTCTGGGCTCAGACCCCCCCCCCCCTGGAGTTGCCGGAGTCCGGTTGGGAGCACCCCGGACCCTAGAGAGAGAGAGGGATAGAGCGGTGTCGACGTACAGAGACCCTTTTTGAAGATCGTGGCAGTTCCGAGCACCGGAGTGCTCGGCAGGTATTTCATCAAGTGCACCAACTGTATCATTCATTCACCTGAGACAGGTGCGCAGTCACCCATACACACACATAGGTTCTGCTGTGAGCAGGAGGACTAATCCGTAAGGATTGGACACAGGGTGGGCTCACCCGGTGGCGGGTGTGGGGATTATTGTTGGCAGACGCCGTGGCGCAGGTTGTGGGACGTCCACCGTGGCGCTAGGAAATGTTGACGTCCACCGTGGCGTGTTATATAATGTATACCCGTATACAGGAATGTTATGGCATGTAATGTACCGTGAGTTTGACCTGCAAGTAAAAGAGATTGGTTTTAGAACTTGGCTGTGTAATTCTTGTATATAGTCCTGCGAAGACTCACTCCCCCTTTGGCGGGAGCTGTCACAGGTGGAGGCGCTGCACCCGTTATCCATATTGCGCACACCCCAGGCTCTCCGTGGCAGAGACTTAGGCCCTGTGAGCCAGCAGGTAATACAGCACATAGTAGCAGCTTGCTAGTGACAGGAAGCAGGACTACTATACAGATAATACTAGAAAACTTCTAAAGACTAAACCAAGTGGGCGCAGAAAGGAAGGAGCAGATAAGATAATAGTACAGGCTGAAAAAAAACTGAAATGCATACTTGCTAATGCAAGAAGCCGGACAGATAAAATGGGGGAGCTTGAATTAATAGCTGCAAGGGAGCAGTATGATATCATAGGCATTACTGAAACATGGTGGGATGAAACTCATGACAGGACAGTTAATTTAGAGGGTTATTCTATTTTTCGGAAGGATCGAAAAAATAGAAGGGGAGGTGGAGTATGTTTATATGTTAAACCGGATCTAAAACCTATTATAAGGGATGATGTCTATGAAGGGAATGATGAAAATGTAGAGACTTTGTGGATAGCAATTAGCAGTGGAGGTAAAAGTATAAAGAAAATGTTTGTGGGAATATGCTATAAACCACCAAATATCTGTGAGATTGAGGAAGCTAAAATACTTTTGCAAATGGAGAAGGCATCAAAACTGGGTCATGTTTGCATAATGGGGGATTTTAATTATCCAGACATAGACTGGGGCAATGAGATTAGCGTTTCAACAAAAGGGAACAGGTTTTTGGGGGTGCTTAAAGACAATTATATGACCCAAATTATTGAGGAACCAACCAGGAGAGGGGCAGTTCTGGATTTGGTCATATCAAACAATGTAGAAGTAATAACAAATATTCAAGTCCTGGAACATTTGGGTAACAGTGATCATAACATGGTCTCATTTGAAATAAATTATCAAAAAAATGATTACTTGGGTTCAACAAAGACCTTCAACTTTGGAAAGGCAGACTTTAATAAACTGAGGTCTAATCTAGTAGTAATACAATGGGATGATGTTTTTGCAGGGAAAAATGTAGAAGATAAATGGGCAGTCTTTAAAACATTGTTAGAAAAGCACACTTATCAGTGTATACCCTTAGGTAATAAGTATAAAAGAAATAAGTCAAAACCAATGTGGCTAAATAAACAGGTAGGGGAGGAAATGGACAAGAAGAGGAAGGCGTTTAGATTCTTTACGTCAGAAGGGACAGAGACATTGTATCAGAATTATAAGGAATGTAACAAAAATTGCAAAAGGGCAATCAAATTAGCAAAAATGGATAATGAAAAAAGGATTGCAATAGAAAGTAAGGTCAACCCCCTAAAAAAATTCTTTAAGTACCTTAATAACAAAAAAAATGAGAAAAGAAATATAGGACCCTTTCAGTGTGAGATGGGTAGGCAGATTATTGGAGATAAGGAAAAAGCTGAGGTATTAAACACATTCTTTGCCTCTGTGTTTACCAGGGAAGAATCAAGTTCAATAGTAGTGATGCAGGAGGAAGCCACAACCTCCATATTAATGAACAATTGGTTAACTGAGGAAGAAGTTATAAGCGATCTTGAAAAAATTAAAGTAAATAAGGCACCTGGCGCCCGATGGCATACTCCAAGAGTTCTCAAGGAGAATAGCAAAACCATTATATTTAATATTCAAGGACTCCATTTCCACAGGCTCAGTACCACAAGATTGGCGTAAAGCAGATGTGGTGCCTATATTTAAAAAGGGAGCTAGATCACAACCGGGGAAATACAGACCTTTAAGCCTGACTTCAATAGTAGGGAAACTACTTGAAGGTTTAATACGGGATAATATTCAGGAATACCTAATGGAAAACAAAATTATTAGTAATAGTCAGCATGGATTTATGAAGGATAGATCTTGCCAAACTAACCTTATTTGTTTCTTTGAGGAGGTAAGTAGGAATTTAGACCAGGGTAATGCAGTTGATGTGGTCTACTTAGATTTTGCAAAGGCTTTTGATATGGTTTCACACTAGAGGTTGGTGTACAAAATAATGAAAGTTGGACTCAGTAATAATATATGCACCTGGATTGAAAACTGGTTAAAGGACAGACAACAGAGGGTTGTCATAAATGGAACTTTTTCAGGTTGGGCTAAAGTCATGAGTGGAGTACCTCCGGGATCGGTACTGGGACCCCTGCTTTTTAATTTGTTTATTAATGACCTTGAGGTTGGGATCGAGAGCAAAGTCTCCATCTTTGCTGATGATACTAAATTGTGTAAGGTAATAGAATCAGAGCAGGATGTCATTTCTCTTCAGAAGGACTTGGAGAGACTGGAAACGTGGGCAGGTAAATGGCAGATGAGGTTTAATACAGATAAATGTAAGGTTATGCATTTGGGATACAAGAATAAAAAGGCGACTTACAAATTAAATGGAGATATATTGGGGGAATCCTTGATGGAGAAGGATTTAGAAGTGCTTGTAGACAGCAGGCTTAGCAATAGTGCCCAATGTCATGCAGTAGCTGCAAAGGCAAACAAGATCTTATCTTGCATCAAACGGGCAATGGATGGAAGGGAAGTAAACATAATTATGCCCCTTTGCAAAGCATTAGTAAGACCACACCTTGAATATGGAGTACAATTTTGGGCACCAATCCTAAGAAAAGACATTATGGAACTAGAGAGAGTGCAGAGAAGAGCCACCAAATTAATAAAGGGGGTGGACATTCTAACTTATGAGGTTAGGCTAGCTAAATTAGATTTATTTACATTAGAAAAGAGGCGTCTAAGAGGGGATATGATTACTAAATACAAATATATTCAGGGACAATACAAGGAGCTTTCAAAAGATCATTCATCCCACGGGCAGTACAAAGGACTCGGGGCTATCCCTTAAGGTTGAAGGAAAGGAAATTTCCCCAGCAACAAAGGAAAGGGTTCTTTAGAGTAAGGGCAATTAAAATGTGGAATTCATTACCCATGGAGACTGTGATGGCAGATACAATAGATTTGTTCAATAAAAGGTTGCACATCTTTTTAGATGGGAAAGGTATACAGGGATATACCAAATAAGTATACATGGGAAGGATGTTGATCCAGGGATTAATCCGATTGCCAATTCTTGGAGTCAGGAAGGAATTAATTTTTCCCCTTAATGGGTTTTTTTGTTTGCCTTCCTCTGGATCAATAAGTATAGATATAGGATAAAGTATCTGTTGTCTAAATTTAGCATAGTTTGAACTTGATGGACGGAAGTCTTTTTTCAACCTCATCTACTATGTAACTATGTAACTATGTATTCAGGGTGATGATAAGAGAGTTTCTAGACCTAAAGTATTGATTAGTGATGGTAGTAAGATCCCACAACATATAACTGAAGGGGAGTCTGTCATTGCTTCTTGTTCCTCGGCTTCTGCTTCTTCTTCTTTTTTAGACCAGGTCCAAAGCGAGGGTGTGCGAGGGTGTGCAAAGGTGTGCAAAGGTTCAAATCATACCAACTTTGGGGGAAACAATAACACCAAGGGTCCAAACAAGATCAAAATCGAAGAAGAAGGCGAAGTTCAGAGGAACAAGAGCAGGGCAGCGTTGCCAAAGAGAGAAGAGTTATAAATCGCTAAAGGAGGAACCATGAAAATATGGTATATTTAACCTATCATCTCACACATTATCCTCTCAGCAGATTTCTCTCTTAGCGAAAGGCCTTTCATTTTCTCCCTCTTCATTCCCTGATAAATTTGAACTCTTCATGGATCTAAATAAATTTATACGTAAAATTACTCTAAAGCGTTATTTTACCATGAAACATCTCAGGGAAGGGCCACATACCACTTTCAATACACTAGAAGAAACATGTATTCAAGCATTAACATCTCTTCTGATGGAACAAGACCCCATTGGGGATCTAAGTGACAACATTACCAGAGGAGGGGAGTTGTTTATGGATTCAGTGGGTACCGACCTTATTGCTGGTTTCGCTGATTCCCAACTAACTCTTCATCCATCTGGTTCCTATTTAGAACCGACCATCAAATGTTCACCCTTTTGACCCAAGTCCCTATTTTTTCCTTACCAGTCCAAGGGTAGTTTTGTTGAGCCATTTTATACCATGGTGCTTAAGGATTTAGTGCAGCTCTGTGCTACACCGGTGAATAGGAGGAATATTTCACCTATTGAATTGGGAGCCCTAAAAAGTTTCAAACTCAGGACAATATTGTCATCCATCAGGCCGATAAGGGAGGTGGTATTCTTATTCAGGATAGGGAGCTCCATGTGCAGGAGGCTAAAAGGTTATTGCGGGATGAAACATTCTATATAACTCTCAGTGATGACCCTACTATTGAATTTCAATCTCTGTATCATGCACATCTGACAAAAGCAAGAGATAGTGCTATCATCACTGTGTCTGAATTCAAATTCCTGTACATAGAGCACCCTAGGATTCCTATATTCTACCACCTCCCTAAGATTCACTAGAGCCTTGACTGTCCACCGGGGAGACCAATAGTGTCGGGGATCGAGTCGATGACGTCAAGCATGTCCCAATATGTCGATCATTTTTTACATCCTTATGAATCTTAACTCAGTTCATATCTGAGGGACACGCTGCACGTCATCGACTCTGTCAAAGACATCCGTTGGAAGTCCTCCTATCACTGAGCCACCTGCGATGTTTCTTCACTATACACGTGTATAGAACATCGCAGGGGGGTAGAGGCGGTAGACTACTTTTTGGACAAAGATCCCTCAGTACATGGAGGCCAAAATGATTTTATACTCTCCAGAATATTGTTTATATTACAGCATAACTACTTTCTGTTTGAAAATAATTTTTATTTGCAGATCTGTGGAACGGCCAGCCATGGGCACGCGATTTGCCCCCAGCTATGCAAACCTGTACATGGGGCTGTGGGAGGACCTGCATGTGTGGGCAAATGCTAGGCTGGGGGCAGGCTTTGTGTTCTATGGTCGTTTCATAGATGACATCATCATCATCTGGGAAGGTGAGGAATTAGAACTTGTCAATATTCTTCAGTCTTTCAATTTAAACGAGATGGGTTTAAAATTTACATTCGAAATCCAGCCCAAACAGATTACATTTTTAGATCTTGTACTTTTTGTTAAAGATGATGATGAGGGTCAGATATTGACAAAAACTCATTTCAAGGAAGTATCTGTTAATGGTTATCTCCACGCCTCGTGTAACCATCACAAAAAATGGCTGGAGAATATTCCAAAAAGTCAGTTTTACAAGATAAAAAGGAACTGCTCTTCTCAGCAAGATTTTGAAATTCAGGGACAAGAATTGGTTTCTAAATTTATTGAAAAAGGAAATTAGAAGGAGTCTGTCACTGGAGTCTTTAGTGAGGTCAGAAACATCAGCAGGGATGTACTTCTTGATAATTCTAAATCAAAGGTCAATTTACATCCCCCTAAGTTTGGTGGTACTAATGAAATGGGATCTAATCAAGTCATCTGTCCCAGATTTATTACCAAATACAACCAATCTGCATATAAAATCAATAAAGTGTTGAATAATCATTGGAACATCCTTAGGAATGATCCTTTCCTGGGACCTACTCTACCTACGTTTATTCCAGTCACGTATAAAAAGGCTAGAAACATTAAGAATATTGCGGCCCCTAGTCGATTGAGAGCTATTGCGGGTGAGAATTCAATTGATCCTGGCCGTCCATCCGGCAACTTTTCATGTGGACGGAAAATATGTCTTACATGTAAACATCTAGTTGCCGGGGATAAATTCTGTTCTTTCTCAAACCAGAGAGAACATGAGGTTAAGGGCAGAATCAATTGTCTTTCCACCTTCGTAATATATCTCATATCGTGTTCTTGTGGTCCCCAATATATAGGGAGGACAACTCGCCCTATGAGTACTAGGTTCCTAGAGCACAGACGCAATGTCATCAATGGGAATCTAGCTTATAGTCTTTCTAAAAAAAATTCATCTTGCCATAATAAAGATCCTGCTTCTCTAACCATCAGGGGGTTAGAATGTGTCTGTAATTGGGGGGGATAGATTCAGGAGGTTATGTCTTAGAGAGACCTTCTGGATATATACATTGGACACTCTGTCCCCCAAGGGGTTCAATGAGCACATAGATACGAGTACGTTGGTGTAACATTATCCTGGCCCCCTGTGTTCATGTGTTGACTGCATCATTCTTTTGTTCATGTAAAGAGCTCAAAGTTTTTTAAATGATATTTTCAAGCAATATTTTAGAAATATATCTTTTTAATATCATTGGTTCATTTCCAAGCATTTTATGTTTCAATCTATAACACCCCCCACATTGACTGCATATTCGTATGTATAGTTATAAATTATAAAATATATAAAAATTGCGGTTTACTATGTTATTAATGTGTGATTTTTATATATGATGGAGGGGTTTCCTAGGTATTTATAGATGGTTAAAAATCCATTAGAAAATAAATATTCTAGATGGTTGGACATACAGTCAAATATACTTTTGGTTTATTTCTTTTTTTTCTCTGTAGTTGCTATCTGCACGGCATATGAAATATCATTTGTCAAAGGTTTACTGTATGTTGCCTTGAATGTTGATCAGGCTATATTTGAAAGGCCCTAACAACATATCTACATTACCGTGTGGACACTATTTTATGTCAATTGTTATAGAATATATGTATTATTTATTTTATACATATATATTTTATTTACACACATTTTATTGAATGTTTATTATTTATTATTTTTTAAACCATGTTTTTAAACCATCATTATATTTTAAACATGTATTCTTCATGTATAATTTGCACATATTTTATCATCATATAGTATGTTTTTTACAATCATCACTTTATGTATTTTTCATGCAATTGTCATTCCCATTGTTTCTTAACCTCATGTTCTTTTCCACCCTTTCCCCCCACCCAGCCCCAAGAAGTTAATTATTTAATTATTACCCATGTGCCTTGAAGCATCTAATTAAGTATTTAGCTATATATGTGGTGCTCCAGCAGTTTATTGTTAACCCCTGAGGAAGTCGCATGCAGCGACGAAACGCGTAGGGAAAGAGTCAATATATGGACTTTAATATATCAGAAGTATATTCGATATTAATTTGGTGCTTGTACACCATTCCATTCCTGTATTGGAGCATTGCACAGTGTGCGTATTGAACTGTGCCTGGATCCTGTGCTACTACCCGGTGACCAGCTATCGTGAGACTTGAATACCAGGAAGAGATTAGTGTGCGCGCACGTTCCTGGCGTCCGCAACGAGAGCTTACCAGACCAGCTGCACGTGGATCGGCACACGGATGGAATAACGGGTGATGTGCCAAGATCGTTTTAATCACTGCTTATTACCTATCTATCTATTGTAAGTGCCCGTAATCTAGCAGCATTTATTAATAAATTATTTACTCACAGTATTATACTATATATATATATATGAAACAAAAAGAAGACAGCGCAGCTCCCATAGTATTATACTGTGAGTAAATAATTTATTTACATATATATATATACTGTATGCCAATGGTGATTTAAATGCAAAGTCAGGAACCCCTTTCCTGCCGGTCCGGCAATGAATCCATTAACGTGTCCATATGTTATGGATGAATGAGCTGAGGGATTTTTCATCTCTGTACTTCAAAGGACACCCTGTTAAGTTGGTGTCCCAGTGTCTAGAGAAGTCCAGAGTTGAAAAGCCTGAGACCCTAGGTGTTAGGATGGCCGGATTATTCCCAAGTACTAGATACCGGTGTAAAGTATGGGCGCTTCACACTTGGTGGCCAAACCCCAGACTCACTGTCGCCAGGTAAGAGGTTGGGCCCTGTATGCCAAGTAGCTCAGGTGTGAGGTTAACGCATGCACTTAGCAGACCGGGAAGCAACATCTGGGATAGGTGGGAAAAGTTGTTCCCATGAGAGGATTGGGTGTGCATGTTAGGAATAGGACCTTTAACCCTATAAAGATGCAGCACACTCACAGTCAGATTCACCTAAGTTAAACCAAGAAACGTCCAAGTTCCAGCGTCAGCGGTTCCAGAGTGTGAGTTGTTAACTACACCATAATTATGAATTACACCCCTCTTCCAGAATTAGTTTGAGCTGGGGATTCCTGAACGAATCCTGTAAGGACACTACGAAATCTTTCCTTTCAAAGGAGATATAGGGGTGGCAAGTTGAGCCCCTAGCCAAGGACTGTCGCATGGCTCACATCGTGCACCCACTTGCATGCATGCAGGGGTGTCCAGAGACTTTTTTCATTCCGTGGACATTTTATTTCGTTTCCCCATCCCAGTAAGTGTTTATTGAGTGTAATTATGAAGTATTGTGTGTTTGCCTTAAAAGGAAATTAATTACAATTTATTTTGCCAGCCTTGTCGTGCTCAATCCAGAATCCCTGTATTAAAGTGTTGGTAAAACCTTGTCTACCGTGACACAGTATCTCTCTGCATTGTGTTAAATGTACTGATAACGTAACACATGAGATTTAAAAATGGCAATGATACTGGCACCGCATACCAGGGCCTGTAACTCAAGAAGCAGGGTGTCACTGAGGCTGAAATTAAGGTGATTCAGTTCCAGGGACCCACTGCTTCCATATTATGTAATTTAAATTTAAATTAAAACTGCATGATTGCTTGTAAGAGCTATACAGGGAGATCCAGCTTTCTCTCTTCCTGACTGGTGGAACGACATTTCGCTCATTAAGCAAATACAGATTTGTGTGATATGCATTTTTCTAACCGAATGATATAAAACTTGCGATCTTTCTTAGTGAATACCGTTTTTACTCAAATTTCCCGATGGGTAATGCAATGAATTTATCAAAGTTTAGTGAATAGGGCCCTAAGATTGTGTATGTCAAAAAGTACTACGGAAGCCACAAAACGCCATCTGACAGCCGCGGGGCATATTTCTTATGAGTATTCTCAGGAAGGGTGTACACCTAGAGGGGGCTTTCAACGCATTACATGTAAAAAGTATTGTACCCATTCAAACCCTCGGAAGACATTTTATATTGAACGGCAGCAGTAATGGACTTCAGTGAAAATCAGCATTTGAAGCAGAAGGATTGTTAGTCTCCACATTATTCTTACATAAATCCCTACATAGGAAGCAACAAACATGACGTTACTCCCATGCTAATAACACCTCCAATTCTCTGAAAAACAACAATTAGAATACTTGTCGTCGCACCTGTACATATATAAGCAAGAAATAAGTTTTATTTACTGGTGTAGATTCCAAATTGTACCTTTTTTTAAGTTACAAATGTAAAGCAGGTTAGATTCATTTTGATCCGACAGTCTAGTTATGGTATGTAAATCTTTAGGCATGCTAACATTATAGTGCCGTTATTGTGACTGACAGTTGCATCATTCAACTTTAAAATGAATTAAAAAAAAAACACAGTGTAATACCCATGCCTACAATGGCACCAGAGCAGCAAATAATTATTTAAATAGCAGACAATATTGAGAGTATACACATTAACACTGCTTTTTCATGCTCATTTTGGATGGTTTTCTTATATTTCAAATTGGCTTCATACCTGTATTACTTGCCTTTTTGTTCTACATATTAATATATGTATAGTTTAGTGCCCATTTTGTAGTGCTTGCTACAATATGGAGCTGAGCAATTTTCAGATATATTTTCTGTTCTGGGCAAAAAGACCTTTCTGCAAGTTTAGTACAGTATTTAGAAACTTTGATTGGTTACTTTACTGTAAATGAAAGTGACTGTTCAACTCAATATTTTGTATGTTTAATTGCAGATAAATTTGACCATAAGTCATTATGCAAATGTGTTCATGTCATTACTTTTAACAAAAGAAAAGCTTGGCAATTTTGAAAGATTTTCCCAGAATACAATTAAATCCTCCTGAGAAAATCTTTGCCTTCACATTAGAAAAAAATGGTGAATATTAGAACCTGATTAACCAGATTATAAAAGAACCTGGCGTTAAGTTAAAAAGTAATGGCTTTTTTAGGCATGTAAAAGGATTATTTAGCAATTCACCCACCCCCGCTACCCACAATAAAGCGGGCACGGTGAGTTAACCCCTTCATTGCCTTAGCGGCTATACGCTATGGTAATGAAGCAGCATTTCTGTATTTTTAATAATATTGTGCAGGAGCAGGGGGCCCCCTGAGCATTAATTTCTGGCTCAGGGAACCCCCTGCTCACTGTACAATATTATTAAAATACAGAAATGCTGCTTCGTTACCATAGCACATAGCCGCTAAGGTAAAGAACGATTCTTTATTGATGTGTGTGTTTTATTTATACTGTACATGTGCAGATGGTCTCCGGAGCAGAACCGCTCTGGTTTTAGGTCTGGGGACCCCCTGCTCCCCGAGATACAGGCCCCTTTAGGGGGTGCCGGTATCCCTCTGCTCTGCTTGGTTTACAGGCCGCGATCACGTGGTCGGGCCCTTTAAACCAAGCAGAGGGATACCGGCACCCCCTAAAGGGGGCTGTATCTCGGGGAGCAGGGGGTCCCCAGACCTGAAACCAACGCGGTTCAGCTCCAGAGACCCCCTGCACATCTACACTATCAATAAAAATGTATTTCAAATGTATTTATTGTCATTTATTTATTTAGATTTATTTATTTATTTTTTGGCGGCTGCTGTGTGTGTGTATTTTTTTTATTGTGGGTAGCGGGGGTGGGTGAATGGGGTATTAGCCCCAACGGTGCTTGTTTAGGGCTTGTGGGGGGGTAGCGGGAGGGCTTAACCCCTTCATGACCGTAGCGGTATTAACTGCTACGGTCGTGAAGGGGTTAAGTGCACCCGCAACCCCCCCGCAAGTCCTAAACTCAAACCAAGGGCCAAATACCCCCCTCACCCATCCCCACTACCCACAATAAAGCGGGCATGGTGGGTTAACCCCTTCATTGCCTTAGCGGCTATCCGCTATGGTAATGAAGCAGCATTTCTGTATTTTTAATAATATTGAGCAGGAGCAGGGGGGGTCCCTGAGCATTAATTTCTGGCTCAGGGAACCCCCTGCTCACTGTACAATATTATTAAATTCAGAAATGTTGCTTCTTTACCATAGCGCATAGCCGCTAAGGTAAAGAACGAGTGTTTATTTATCCTGTATCTGTATGTGTTTATTGATACTGTAACATGTGCAGAGGGTCTCCAGAGCGAACCGCCTGGTTTCAGTCTGGGGACCCCTGCTCCCCGAGATACAGGCCCCTTTAGGGGGTGCCGGTATCCCCTCTGCTCTGCTGGTTTACAGGCCGCGATCACGTGTGTCGGGCCCTTTAAACCAAGCAGAGGGATCCGGCACCCCCTAAAGGGGGCTGTATCTCGGGGAGCAGGGGTCCCCAGACCTGAAACCACGTGGGTTCGGCTCCGGACCCCCTGCACATTGCTACACTATCAATAAAAATGTATTTCAAATGTATTTATTGTCATTTATTTATTTATTTATTAGATTTATTTATTTATTTTTTTGGCGGCTGCGTGTGTGTGTATTTTTTTTTATTGTGGGGAGTGCGGGGGATGGTTGGTGCCGGTATCCCTCTGCTCTGCTTGGTTTACAGGCCGCGATCACGTGGTCGGGCCCTTTAAACCAAGCAGAGGGATACCGGCACCCCCTAAAGGGGGCTGTATCTCGGGGAGCAGGGGGTCCCCAGACCTGAAACCAACGCGGTTCAGCTCCAGAGACCCCCTGCACATCTACACTATCAATAAAAATGTATTTAAAATAATTTTTAATGTGCGGATGTTTGCGCAGAGAGAGAGCAGCGGATCTCTCTCTGCTGCAAACACATCTCGCCCCCGCCGCCCATACAGTAGTATCATTTATGTATGTGCATATACAGTACTTTATGTGTACAGTACTGTATGTTAGGGCTTATAGGGGTTGTTGTTATACAGTATATATATATACAGTATATATACTGCATTACAATTCATTATAGGGGAAGGCTTCAAAGAGAACAGATCGCAAGCGCCCCCATGTGTATTTACACGGCATTGCAGTATTGCAACCAACCGGAATAAAATGCTTAAATCCCTGCCTGGAAAATAACGCAATACACTCCGGCAGAAAACGATCAGAAACCTGAATACACCCGGGTATACCCGAATTCGCGGGACTAGCCGAGCGAGAATAAAGTGTGTCGGTACTGTATGTATTTTCCTCTTATTC
The DNA here is from genome assembly GCA_036426205.1 of Ascaphus truei. NCBI lineage: Eukaryota > Metazoa > Chordata > Amphibia > Anura > Ascaphidae > Ascaphus > Ascaphus truei. Next base: position 81,648 of record WSYH01001087.1, on the reverse strand, counting down.
TTCGGGTGAATATGGAAGTCTTTGCATTTATCTAGACCTACTGAAAAGGGTCACTCTCATAAACACTGAAAATCCTGAGACCCTTGTGAGTGTACTAACTATATGTTATCCTAGAAGGCATTATTGTATTAGACTATTGCACTATTTGTATTTTCTCTGTGTTTATCTCCATACATTTCCCTGGGTGGATTTACACCCTGTTTCTTGTTCATGTAGCTCTTTTGGATAGCCTTAGGCTAAGGCCCCGGTCACGGCGCTCTAATGCGCGCCCGCGCTTTTGGCTGAGCGTTCCGGCGATTCCCCGGTCTGCAGCTCACTGCAGGAGCAGAGACCGGGGGGGCATGGCGGAGGAGTGACGGGGGCGTGGCCATGACGTCACCCGGCAGGTTCGCCCTCGTTGGCTGAACCGCCGGGGGGCGTGCCTAGCCGCTCGACGCGAGTTCCTGCTCTCAATTCTATTGAGAGCAGGAGTAGCTCTCGTGCGAGCGCTGCGGCCCCCCCTCGCAGCGGGCCCGGCGCCATTGCGGGGAGGGCTCTCGTGAGCGCAGCGTCCGCCACAGTGGACGCTGTAGCAGGCAGCGGGGGCAAGGCCTTATACTGGAGTAGCATACCACTGGAGTTGTATTCATTCATATTCACTTTTCACTTATATTATTCATGTAAACAGTTGGGATCTTATACTGCCAGAAACGCTGATTGTTCTATTTATATTTTGTAAGGGAGAAATCCATGCCATTGGATATGTATTTTATTCTCTGGTATGCTTTGGTATGGTAGTCTCTTTTTTCACCTTTAGCTCTATGAATAAAATAAATAAAAAATATCACATTATTGGATCCTTGCTTGTAACTAAGTCAATAAAAAAAAGAAAGCAACCACACAGATTTGATACTTTTTAAAGATAACACTGTCATTGGATCCTTTTGGTCCTAGGAGGAATGCATTTTTAAAAGTGCAGCCAACTAAAATATCATATTGAATATATGACACTGATATTTATAATATTAATAATATCATGGCCTTGATGAACATCCAAGAGTTTTTAAGGAGTTAACTTCAGTAATAGCCAAACCATAACATTTAATATTCAAGGACTCATTTCCACAGGCTCAGTAACACAAAATAGGCGTAAAGCAGATGTGGTGCCTATATTTAAAAAGGGAGCTAGATCACGACCAGGGAATTACAGACTTGTAAGCCTGACTTCAATAGTGGGGAAGCTTCTTGAAGGTTTAATATTGAATAATATTCAGGAATACCTAATGGAAAACAAAATTATTAGTAATAGTCAGCATGGATATATGCGTCGCCGTCGCGAAAACCTGAACCCGGCAAAATTAGATTTTTCAAGGACCGTCGCGTCACGTGATGACCCTTGAACAAATCAAATTGCCGGAATCCCGCAACCTCGCCGCCCAGCGAAACATAACTTTCGCCAGTGGCGACGGAGATGGGTGATGTCACCCGCCGTGTCGTCGTCGCCAACTAGGGCACTATTGGCACGGCCTAATTATGTAAGGTAGTAGAATCAGAGCAGGGTGTAATTTTTCTCCAGAAGGATTTGGAGAGACTGGAAACTTGGGCAGCTAAATGACAGATGAGGTTTAATACAGATAAATGTAAGGTTATGCATTTGGGAACAAGAATAAACAGGCGACTTAAAAATTAAATGTGGATAAATTAGGAGAATCCTTGATGGAGAAGTATTTAGGAGTGCTTATAGACAGCAGGCTTAGCAATAGTGCCCAAAGTCATGCTGTACAGTAGCTGCAAAGGCAAACGAGATCTTATCTTGCATTAACCAGGCAATGAATGGAAGGGAAGTAAACATAATTATGGCCTTTTGTAAAGTATTAGTAAGATCACACCTTGAATATGGAGTAGAATTTGGGGCACTACTCCTTAGAAAAGACATTATGGAACTAGAGAGAGTGCAGAGAAGAGACACCAAATTAATAAAGGGGATGGATAATCTAATTCATGAGAAAAGTCTAGCTAAATTAGATTTATTTACATTAAAAAAGAGGGGATATGATAACTATATACAAATATATTCAGGAACAGTACAACAAGCTTTCAAAAGAACTATTCATCCCAAGGGCAGTACAACAGACTCGGGGTCATCCCTTAAGGTTGTAGGAAAGGAGATTTCACCAGCAACAAAAGGTAAGGGTTTTTTTACAGCAAGGGCAGTTAAAATGTGCAATTAATTTCCTATGAAATGTCTATTCATTATAGAAAGGAAAGGTATACAGGGATAAACCAAATAAGTTAACATGGGAAGGATGTTGATCCAGGGAGTAATCTGATTTCCAAATCTTGGTGTCAGGAAGGAATTTATTTTTCCCCTTATAAGATATCATTAAATGATATGACTCTGGGGTTTTTTGTTTGACTTCCTCCAGATCAATATACTTTAAGTATAGATATAGATATAGCATAAAGTATCTGTCGTCTAAATTTATCATAGGTTGAATTTGATGAATGCATGTCTTTTTTCAACCTCATCTACTACAGTATGTAACTATGTAATAGTTAAAATATTGCATATTGGTACCTTTTGTAAAAAAAAATCAGGGAAGTATAATTATTATTAAAAGCAATTGAATATTTCCTTTTGGTGATTCCTGTGCTATTTTGTGCCCCAGTTTTGTCATTGGGAGATGTTGATGAATAGCCCTCATTGTGTGTTAATGCGTTTTCCCTCTTTCAACTTAATATATGAAGCAGCTTGCAATTTTGGACTTTGCCTTTGAAATCTGTTGAAATCCTTTGCAAAGTCAGTGACTAAACAAATGCTCTTGTATCAATCTTATTCATTTATTTTATGTCTATTTAGTTTAGAAGAGAGATAAAGAGAGTTGATTCTGGCCAGAATTCATCAATATTTTTCTGCCAGAGCAATGACTAATCTAACAAAGTTCCCTATTTATTCTGGTGGAATTCTTCTGTGTGTACCGGTGACTTATTTAATCTAAAGATCAGCCTTATTTCTAATATAAAGGGAATCATTTATCAAAATCAAAGGGGAAAAATGTAAAAGTATAGAGTCATTATTAGGATTATGATGGTGGGTGCTAGATATGTAGCACTTAGCTGGGTCATAACAACCGTGACCATGTAGACAATGGAACGGATTCTGCCTTGAATGGGGTACCCTAGGTGAACTAAGGGTAGTGCCATGTCTATTATATGTCTGACACTAAGGGTCGTCGACAGGGGGTGAAATTGGACAACTATTCCGGGCTCGGCAGCGGCGGGGGGGCCCGGCTGGCTGGCACTGGAAGGTGGGCATGGCCAAAGGTCAGGGACATGAAGGAGAGAAAGAGGTGGGGGCGTGATGGAGAATTGAGGTGGAGAGGTGGGAAGTAAGAGAGGGGAGTGAGGCAGGAAGAAAGAAGGGGGTTTCTAGCAATGTCGTCGACACTGGGGGTGGGGGATGTGCAAGCTCTAGTCCTGGGCTCCAAGAAAGCTGTCTGTGGCCAGGCAGACACTTTGGGCTCTATGCAGTAAGCGCCGAAAAAGTCCTCTCGCCAAGTGTTCCTTATCGGCATGATTGTGCTGATTTTCCCTCGCCGTATGCAATAAGTGCCGAATCCCTTCCGAATCAAGCCGAAAACACTTGTTCCCACTCTGGCGATGATTTGCCGATCACACACAGATGTATCGGCGTGCATGGCGAGGTGGTGTTAGGTTCGCCAATGAAACTTCTTGCTGAATCTGCCGAAGCAAGCATGTTTTTGATTGAGCGGCCCATTTAAAGGCAGCGTGTATTTTTATTCATTCTCTGTGTTGTTGGGAGAGAGAGAGCGAGAGAGAGAGAGACACACAGAGCTGGGCGATTTACATATTTCATATTGACAGAGAGAGTTGTTGTGTATTGTGAGAGGTTTGTCCTGTGTTGTTTTGTTAACATCTTTGTCTTGTTTTCAGTTTGTAAGTGTTCAGTGCGATTGTGTTTAAATTTCTTTTCTGTTCTTTGTGAGTGCTATAGGTATGGCCGAAAGGCATGGGAAGAGTGATGCTGGTGTGAGTGGTACTGGTAGTCATGTGAGTACGTGTCTGAGTGAACGTAGGATTCAGGGGAGTGCTGTTGCTGAGAATGCGACTGGTGTTGCTGGGAGTGCGAGTGGTGTTGCTGTGAGTGCGAGTGCTGCTGGTGGCTCTGTTGCTGGTGCTGCTGGGGTGTCTGTTGCTGGTGCTGGTGGGGTGTCTGTTGCTGATGCTGCTGGGGTGTCTGTTGCTGGTACTGCTGGGGTGTCTGTTGCTGGTGCTGCTGGGGTGTCTGTTGCTGGTGCTGCTGGGGTGTCTGTTGCTAGTGTGGTGTCTGTTGCTGGTGCTGCTGGGGTGTCTGGTGGTGGGGTGGTTGGTGGTGGGCCGCTTTTGGAGTCTCTTCCATTGGAAGAAGGAGAGTCCAGTCAGCAGCAGCCAAGCTCTGTGGCTGCACGTGGTCGGAAGAAACGTGTGGAGCGGCCACGTAATCCTCGTTTCAATGATGAGGAAAACAGAAATCTTGTCACAGGGATTTTGGAGCACTATGACTCTCTGTATAGGCATTTATTAGGTAAGTCAATCTTTGCATTGATTGTTCAAAGACATTTTATCCTATCTCATGTGACATGTGTTAATATCAAACTATTAATCTGTAATATCTATCAATTAAAGTTAAGTGTTACACACATAATCCTTCATGCTTTATAACGACCATAACAATCAGTCAAAAAAGTTTGCTAAAGTTCATACAATAATCATGCAAGCTTCCTTAGATTTGTATGTTTCCACGTAAATGCTCATGTGCTACACATATTCAACCTAAACCAGCATGTTTGGTATGTCTTGGAACAGGTATCATTTTTGTACAATGTTAGTGTTTCTATTAATTTGTAAGGTCATATATTTTTTATGTATTTCAAGGGCGGACAAGTTCAGCCTCAAAAGCAGAAATGTGGCAACAAATAACATTGGCTGTGTCTGCGTGTGGGAATCATGTCAGGGACCGCACGAATTGTCGGAAGAGATTTGATGATATCAAGGCCAATTTAAAGAAAAAACTCCAAGCACAACGGATGCATGCATCTGCCACTGGAGGCGGGCCGCCAGCACAAGCTCTAATCTTAACTCCATTGGAGGAGCAGCTGCGTGAAAAATGTCTTCCTGTCATCGTGGAGGGTTTGCCAGGGGACAGAGATATCGGGATTTATTCAGCTCAATTTCCACCAGGTGACAAATGTTACTGTACTACGCGTGTCCTATGTTACAGTTCTTATCTATATTTCCGCTGCAACTTATAATTTCTTCCAAATATAAGCATACCTACATATATATCTGTGTCTCTCTCTCTCTCTCTCTCTCTCTCTCTCTCTCTCTCTATCAATAAAAATGTATTTAAAATAATTTTTAATGTGCGGATGTTTGCGCAGAGAGAGAGCAGCGGATCTCTCTCTGCTGCAAACACATCTCGCCCCCGCCGCCCATACAGTAGTATCATTTATGTATGTGCATATACAGGACTGTATGTGTACAGTACTGTATGTTAGGGCTTATAGGGGTTGTTGTTATACAGTATATATATATACAGTATATATACTGCATTACAATTCATTATAGGGGACGGCTTCAAAGAGAACAGCTCGCAAGCGCCCCCATGTGTATTTACACGGCATTGCAGTATTGCAACCAGCCGGAATAAAATGCTTAAATCTCTGCCTGGAAAATAACGCAGTACACTCCGGCAGAAAACGATCAGAAACCTGAATACACCCGGGTATACCCGAATTCGCGGGACTAGCCGAGCGAGAATAAAGTGTGTCGATACAGTATATTATTATATATTATATATTATTAATTAATATTATTTTCAATGTGCATTATTCATGATTATCCCCCGGCCCTCAATTTTCAACTGACAGAAGAACTGAATAAAGACTGCATTTTGTATAATTCATGATTATTTGTATATTTGTATTTTTTGTTCCTGGTAAAATAAAATAAATATTTCTTTACATTCATGATAATCATAATCATTAACCCCCCCACCCCCTACACCAAAGAAAAAGAAAGAATGACAAAAAGTGGTAATTTACTGCATCAAATTTTAACTCTCAATTTCACAGAGCTGTGCAAATCAGATTTACATATCAAATTCGAGAAGGGATTATCACAAGCGTTACCGTAAACAAAGCCTCAAAGGGTTGGGGGGGGGGTGGATGGGTGAGTCATGCGTAGTAATCATCAGCTGGCTCCCTTCCCAAAGAGGATTACAGAGACTCAAAGAAAACAATAGGAAAATTAATGAATGGTAGACACGAAGGCGCAGAGAGGTGATGCTCGGCTAGGGACGGACGATTAAAAACACAATGACAAGCTTTAGAAATGGAATGGCTCTGTAGAGGTGTGGATAAGAAAAAGGTTCAAATCCTTGAGTGAGCCTTGTGTGTGTGCATGGGGGAGGGGGGTACAGCTGCATGAAGGATTAGCTGTACTGTAGTTGAAAGACATGACATATTTTCAACAGACAGGTCATAATAATAATTTGATCCCCACACCGCCAAATACATAAAAACCACACAAATCAACCATGTGCAGTCAAATGAACAGTGTCACAGTCAAAAGCTACAGCACAAATTGAATATCGTAATGTCAAGATGGTTTAGGCAGGCTTGTGGAGAAAATAAAAATAAAAAATGAGGAGAAAAAAATATTTTTTTTTTTGGTCACTCACTTTTGAACTTCGCAAGCAAGCAGTAGTGAAGTTATAGACGCATGCACAGTAATCATCAGCTATGCACTGTAGCTCCCATCCCAAAGAGGATTACATGCAGGCGCAGGGAGGTGATGCTCAGCTAGGGACGGACGATTAAAAACACAATGACAAGCTTTAGAAACGGAATGGCTCTGTAGAGGTGTGGATAAGAAAGAGGTTCAAACCCTTGAGCGAGCCTTGTGTGTGTGCGTGGGGGAGGGGGGTACAGCTGCATAAAGGATTAGCTGTACTGTAGTTGAAAGACATGACATATTTTCAACAGACAGGACACCATAATAATTTGATCCCCACACCCCCAAATATATAAAAACCACACAAATCAACCATGAGCAGTCAAACGCACAGTGTCGCAGTCAAAAGCTACAGCACAGATTGAATATCGTAATGTCAAGATGGTTTAGGCAGGCTTGTGGAGAAAATAAAAATAAAAAATGAGGAGAGAAAAAAAATATATTTTTTTATTGGTCACTCACTCTTGAACTTCGCAAGCAGTGGTGAAGTTATAGATGCATTCGCAGTTATCGTCAGCTAGCAAGCAGGAATGTAATTGAAACCAGAAAGACACACTTTCAAAGGAATGGTGTGGGAGAGGTGTACTGTACTGTAGATAAGATAAGAAGTTGAAATACTGCAGTGCAGTAAATTAGCCTATGTGTGTGCGGGGGCGAGCGAGGGGAGAGCGCTGTATTTGCCGAAATGTGATACTGTTACAGTACACGCCTATGCGTTTCAGCAATGTTCAAATGAGACATACAGCACTGCACATGCTTGTATAAATATGCAAATTTACAATTACTGCGCGCGCACACGCAGACTGACGTACTGTAGGTTGAACTGCTAAAGTATTAGACTTTGAAGACAACAACTCGCGAACGCCCCCGTGAGTTTTTAGACGGTATTGCAGTATTGCAGACAGCGCTAATAAAATGCTAATATTACGAGCGCTAAAATATTGCAACATATTCCGGAAAAAAAAAAACATACTGCATCTGCCCGCGGTTATCAGAGTTGTGCCGGTGCGGCCGCACTAGGGTAAAGGCGGCCGCCACTGTAGTCTGCCCCGGCAAAACTTGTGAATATATCTCAACCTAGAAGCGGCACAATGCAAAATATACCCAGGTAAATTATTTAATAATGGCCGCTGAATCTGTATGCCATCAGGGCCAGGTGCCTTGTTTACGTTTAATTTTTTCAAGCTGCCTATGAACTTCTTCCTCAGTTAACCAATTGTTCATTAATATGGATGTTGTGGCTTCCTCTTGCGGCACTTCAATTGAAATGAATTCTTTCCTGGTAAACACTGAGGCAAAGAATTTTTTTAATACCTCTGCTTTTCCCTTAACTCCAAAAATCTGTCTGCTTATCTCACACTATGGAAAATAGCTGAAGCGCTCAAATGCAGGTATATCTCAAAATGATAATAAGCCAGACCACTGTACCAGGGTACTAACAATTGATATAGTACCTATTGTGTCATATAATGGGTACTATCCTCCTGAAGACATGTGGTGTGTGGTGCAACCCACTCACCATATGTCTCATTGGCAGGTTCCCCTGAAAAATATGCAAATACTCACATCCTGGTAGGGCAGGCAGGCAGGCTGTGCAGCTACTCAATGCAATACAGGGAAAAGGGAGACCAAAAAGCGCACCAGCACAAACGGAGCAGGAAGAAACCAGAACAAAAAAATGATTAAAAGGGCACTTTAATGTGGCAAAAGACCCATCCAATGCATTTCGAACGTCGCAGCGTTCTTTTTCAAGGATTGAGAAAAGAACGCTGCGACGTTCGAAATGCATTGGATGGGTCTTTGCACATTAAAGTGCCCTTTTAAGTTTCTTCCTGCTCCGTTTGTGCTGGTGCGCTTTTTGGTCTCCCTTTTCCCTGCCAGATGGAACAGTTGACGAGTTGGATCAACGACTCTGGCTCCAAATTTCTAAACGTATGGGCCCCATGGCTGGCCCAAACAGACATCCCGGGGGTAGACGCCGCCACAATTTTGCACTAATATAGATATATGCGTTCTCCTTGGACAGAGCAGACCAGACGGGATGATGACAGCGACGGAGAACATAGAACCACTGGGATATCCACAACACACCCTAGCGTACACATAGAGCTAATAGCAGATCCTCCGCTCCGATGCAGCAGCTACAGGTGACCCCCACCCCCACCCACCCTAATGTTTCTCACCCCAGTCTAGTTTGTCCTGTCCGTCTTAGTGATGTGGTTTACGTGTGGTTCGTTACGTCTATCTCATGTCTTGTCTACGTGTCACTGTTTTGATGACAAAATTGTGTATTCTGTAACGTATGCCAATAGGTGGTGATAATATGTATGCTATGTAATACCAAATAAAAATAAGAGTTATAAAAAAAAAGCTACAGACCCATTTCCCTCATTAATTCGGATACTAAGATATTTTCTAAATTACTGGCTAACCGTCTTAATCGGGTTATGCCGAGGCTGGTCCACCCTGATCAAGTAGGGTTCATATGTGGTAGACAGGTGTCAGACAATACCAGACGGATCATAGATCTAATTGATTTGGCACAGAGGAAAAATATCCCGTCTCTGGTATTGAGTCTAGATGCCGAAAAAGCTTTTGATAGAGTAGATTGGCCCTACATGAAAGCGACGCTTGAGCAGATGGGCTTTGGAGAGAGAATGATGGGCGCCATTCTGGCTCTGTATCGGGGTCCGACGGCGAGAGTCAAGCATCAGGGCTTCCCGTCAGAGGAATTCCCGATAAAGAGTGGCACCAGGCAGGGATGCTCCCTGTCCCCGCTCCTCTTTGCACTTTGCATCGAGCCCTTAGCTGCGCATATCCGACTTAGTCCCAACATAGCAGGAATCCAGATAAGAGAACAGTCACATAAAGTGGCCCTGTATGCAGACAATGTTATTTTAACACTGTCTCGGCCCCTTACCTCTCTGCCAAATGTCTTCAGCCTGCTAGGGGTATTCAATAAATTATCCGGGTTCAAAATTAACCAAACGCAATCTGAAGCCCTAAATCTAAATTTGCCTAAGCCCAAAGCAAAACTAGTAGAGATAAATTTCAACTTCAAATGGCAAGCCTCCCAGATTAAATACCTAGGGGTCAATCTCACAAGGAATTATAGAGACTTGTACACGGCAAATTACCCCAGATTAATCAGGACCCTGAAGGAGGATCTCAAAAGGTGGTCAGGGAGCGGCATATCCTGGATAGGTAGAATCCAGAGTGTCAAAATGAATTTTCTCCCTAGAATTTTGTACTTATTTCAAACTTTACCCATACAGTTGGTAAGAGATGACATCCTCCGTCTGCAGTCCTCTATGATGAAATTCATCTGGGGTAATAAAACTGCACGTATAAAATTAAGTACCTTAGTCTAACCCACGACTAGAGGGGGGCTGGGGGTAACCTGCTTGTTCTCATACTTCAGAGCGGCCCAATTGTCCCAAATTACCCTCTGGCATACCTAACCTAGCCTAAGGCGATGGGTAGAACTGGAAAAGGCCTGCTGCACTCCAGTAGAGCTGCAGGACATAATTTGGCTCCCAAAAAAAGTGTTCAAGAACATAAGCGAACCGCTGTCCGCTCTGGGTAGCTCGTTGGCGGTGTGGGAGAGCAGCAGATATAAATATGCTCTTACAGGGCAGCACTCCTTGTTGACCCTGTTTTTGGGGAACCCTGATTTCGCTCCTGTCTGTTGAGTAAGGACTTCACAATCTGGAAACAGAAGGGCCTCACAAGGCTCTTACATCTGGAGGGTAGTATATCAATCAAATCTTTTGACCAACTCAAATCCGAAAAAGGTATATCAAACTCCGAATTATTTAGATACCTCCAGGTCCGAGCATTTTACAATAAAATCCCAAAACGCCCCAGGCGTACTAATTTTGAGCAGCTATGTACCAGAGGGACAGGTACAAAAGGACTTATATCTGGAATTTATGGAGAGGTGGTATGTCCTGCTAAAGACAGTGACATGAAATTGAATTACAGGACTAGATGGGAGGAAGACTTAGGGGAGACGTTAGAGGACGAGGACTGGGACACTATAGTTCTGGCAGCGGCAAAGAGCTCTATCTGCACCACATTGAAGGAGAATACATATAAGGTCCTCATGAGGTGGTATCTTACCCCGAAAAGATTGGCTAAGTTTGTCAAGGACTACCCCCCATTGTGCCCAAAACAATGTGGGGAACAGGCAGACTTGTTATATATGCTGTGGGGTTGCACCAAGGTTGCCCCGATCTGGGATGACATCAGAAGCTGGCTGAAGACTTTGCTTGGCCGCGAGGTCCCTTTGGACACCTGGTTGCTCCTGTTGGGACGGCGCACCAGGGGCCTAAACAGATCTGACCATAAATTGATTGCACATTTTGCCACGGAGAACCTTTTAGGGTTGATCTTACTTTCTATTGCAATCCTTTTTCCATTATCCATTTTTGCTAATTTGATTGCCGTTTTGCAATTTTTGTTACATTCCTTATAATTCTGATACGATGTTTCCGTCCCTTCTGACTTAAAGAATCTAAATGTCTTCCTCTTCTTGTCCATTTCCTCCCTTACCTGTTTATTTAGCCACATTGGTTTTGAGTTATTTCTTTTATACTTATCACTCAATGGTATTAACTGATAAGTGTGCTTTTCTACCAATGTTTTAAAAACTGCCCATTTATCTTCTACATTTTTCCTTGCAAAAACATCATCCCAATGTATTACTTGTAGATTACTGTAGACCTCAGTTTATTAAAGTCTGCCTTTCAAAAGTTTAAGGTCTTTGTTGAACCCAATTAATCTGTTTTTGATCATTTATTTCAAATGAGACCATGTTATGATCACTGTTACACAAATGTTCCAGGACTTGAATATTTGTTATTACTTCTACATTGTTTGATATGACCAAATCCAGTACTGCCCCTCTCCTGGTTGGATCCTCAATAATTTGGGTCATATAATTGTCTTTAAACACACCCAACAACCTGTTTCCTTTTGTTGTAACGCTAATCTCATTGCCCTAGTCTATGTCTGGATAATTAAAATCCCCCATTATGCAAACATGACCCAGTTTTGATGCCTTCTCCATTTGCAAAAGTTTTTTAGCTTCCTCAATCTCACAGATATTTGGTGGATTATAGCATATCCCTACAAATGATTTCTTTATATTTTTACCTCCACTGCTAATTTCTAACCACAAAGTCTCTATATTTTTATCATTCCCTTCATAAACATCTTCCCTTATAATAGGTTTTAGATCCGATTTAACATATAAGCATACGACTACTCCTCTTCTCTTTCCTCGATCTTTCCGAAAAAGGCAATAACCCTCTAAATGAATTTCCCAGTCATGAGTTTCATCCCACCATGTTTCAGTAATGCCAATGATATCATACTGCTCCCTTGCAGCTATTAATTCAAGTTCCCTATTTTATCTGTCAGGCTTCTTACATTAACAAGCATGCATTTCAGTTTTTTTCAGCCTGTACTATTATCTTATCCTTCCTACCTGCACCAACTTGGTTTAGTCTTTAGAAGTTTTCTAGTATTATCTGTATTTACTATGAGTGTCTCGCTGCTAGTCAAACTCGCACTTGCCCCATTCTACCTCCATAACCCCTTGTTTCCTCATCTATGCTATTTAGTTTGTTATCTATTTTGTTCCCCTCCCCCCTCCATCCTAGTTTAAAATCTCCTCCAACCTTTTTAACATTCTCCCCCCTAGCACAGAAGATCCCTTTTCATTGAGGTGCAATACGTCCCTAGAATAAAGATAGCACCTCTCAGAAAAGCAATCCCAGTGCTCTAAACACCTGAAACCCTCCTTCCTACACCACTTTCTTAGCCATGCATTAACCTCCCTAATCTATCTCCCTGCGGTAGTGCATGGTACTGGTGGTATTTCAGAAAATACTACCTTGGAGGGCCTTGCCTTTAGCTTTTGGCCTAGATCCCTGAAATCATTTTTTAGAACCCTCCATCTTTCTCTAACTTTGTCACTTGTGCCAACATGTATCAAGACTGCCAGGTCAATCCCAGCCCCTTGCTGAACAATCTGTCTACCCGATCCACAATGTGCCAAACCCGAGCACACGGGAGGCAACAAACCGTTCAGTTTGTGCGGTCATGGAACAGATTGCCCTATCTACCTTCCTAATAATTGAGTCCCCTACCACCACAATCTGCCTTGGAATCTGAACAGCCTGAGTCCCCACTGTGCTGGAGTAACTTTTCCCCTGGCTGCTAGAGGAATCAGACTCCCCCAGCCTTGCCATTTCTACCCTGACATTCCCAATATCTTCCCTGAACATGGCAAATCTATTGGGATGCGTAAGCTCAGAACTGGCCTACCTCTCCCTATTGCCCCTGCTTCCGCTTCTAACTTTTATGAATACACGAGAATACACATGTTGGCACAGTGAACCTAGTTGCAAGCCCTCTAACACAACTGATGATACCAGTAAAGGAGAAATTTAAAATAATTTTAATGTTCAAAAATAAATATAAAACATAGGGCTTTAAAAATAGAACAACATGTGGTGACTATGATCGATGTGTGAGTATGTGGAAAAGTATCCTAATAATGGGTTATCAAAATATATAGAGATAAGCCTAGTAAAGCTATGTCCTATTGACAGATAAACCCCTATCTAATACCCCATGGGTAATACTGAACAATGCAATAGTGTGCACTGAGTAAGCTGTCTGAAGGAACAGCCCTACTCACGGTATAAATATATCTAAGCGCTTGTCCAAATGGACAGCCCCAAATGCGGTAGATGCTAGCTCAGTAGACAATCCTCGTAGGCATTCCGAACCAACTAAGCTCTAATTATTGATCTCCTGTATAGGTGCTAATGGTAAGAGTACACCTGTGCCAAAATGCTAGGAGCAAAATGATATTAGCAGATTGAGCTAGAGGTCTGGAAACAGATGCCGATCAATAGTAAGCTAGAGAGTCTAGGACGTAACCCAGTGTAACAAGTAACCACTGAAGTGTCAAACAGTTAAGAGCTAGTGTTCATAGGGGCTGCTCACAGTGCAATGTAAAACACTCCTGATGCTCATTCAAATAAACAGCCCTGATCGAGGTGCACATGCTGTCTAAACTTGACAGTCCCAATACCAATGCAAATGCACTGTAGATGGAAAATAGCATAGTAATGGTGCATAGATTAGTCATTCACCAGGAGTAAATACTTATACGTACAGTCCCTGCATCGGCACAGATCATAGGTTTATATCTGTGCCAATGTCCATGGAAGAGTGCTTTTGCGAACCGAGGACAGTCATTCACCAGGAGTTGATACTTATACGCACAGTCCCTGCATCGGTACAGATCATAAGATCATATCAGTGCCGATAACCGCTGGAAAGTACTGTCTTAGACCGGACCGTGATGAAAAGCAGCCCCGTCGTGGAGGCACTCTTGGTGTCTAATGAGGTGATAATGTGCACTATCCTTGCATCAGCATAGATCATAGGATCATATCAATGCTGATGACTGCTGGAAAGTGCTGTTAAGACCGGACCATGGTGGGAAGAAACCCTGTCATGGAGGCACTCTGTATGTCTGATAATGAGATGCTGTTTGGTGCAGTACTGCTGTGGCCGCCTTTATCCTCCTATTTACCTGGATAAATGTGGGGATTTTCTCCGTTTCTCCCGGAGTTTCCCGCACGGCGGCCGCATCATCAGATAAGCGCTAATGGTGCTTATCATTGAAAGCGCCCGCAGCGCGGGAAACCTGACAAAAAAAGCCTCGTGCCGCCGTGTTTTTAAAAATCCCGCGGTGGCGGCCCCAGGAGGATAAAGGCGGCCGCCACTGTATATACTGTATGCAGCAAAGTATCCCAGAGTGGCAGTCGCATACACGGTCCCTGCATCGGCACAGTTAATTTGATTATATCCATGCTGATGTCCGTGGGAGAGTGCTATTTAGAACCGGAGGACAGTGAGAAACAGCCCCATTGTTAAAAACCGTGAATAGATCAGATTGTGTCCATGGAGTCAGATGAAAAAATAATCCCTTGTAGAAAGTAACTCTGCTTGGCTGAATAAATTCTGCAGAAGTGCTCGTATAATGGGTGTAATTCCCAGAGCACAGAGCTCTGCAACAGGGTGTCAATTCTCTGATGTTGCGGTCACAGTGAGTGTTCCGTGCATGCACGAGAAATTGGCTTAGCCGACGTGCGCGTTTCACGAGTCACGCTTCATCAGGGCATGCAAATCAAGGGGGAGGTCCCATTGGCTGAGTTGGATATTTATAATCACTGGGATTAGATGTTGCAAAGGTTAACCTCTAAATGACCCAAGCATAGCAGGCTGAGTAGCCCAACTATACATTGTTTACATGATTGTAGCCACGTTCACGATGCTGTGTCATCCAGACTATGCATATTATGCTGAAGGACTATATGATCCCCTCAGCAGCATAAAAACATATAGTATCGATGGATACGGTCTGAAGCGTCTTATAGCACTTGCAAGGTGACTATAAGTAGATGGGGTATAAACCTGTAAAATGAGCAATATTCATTTGTGTGTTCATAATTGGTATAATATCCAAATAAAGGACATGATGAAAATTAGAAGTCATATTTCCAAAGTAGGATGAAAATAAAGGGAGGGGGATGGTATCCCTTTTAATATAATAAGGTGAGCAAAATGCAGGGTGAACTTAAAACTAAAAAACTACTAAGAACGGCATAGCATTTCCGGGATGTGAGCACATGTGAGCCATATGTGGTTTAAAGAACAAGTGAATTGAGCATGATACACGTCTATCGGATGCTACTTGGCTGGCTTCCTAATGCACATGTCAGGTACGTCTGGGTTTGATTAATGGGCTAAAGTCAAAACCTTCGTTTAGGCCTGCCAGTAACAGTGTGCCTAATGTATAAACCCATCTGGACTCAATTTGTAAAAGTTCCGAATCCCAGTCACCACGTCGAATACCAGTGGAGAATTGATCAATGCCTATGAAGGACATTAATTTTGGATCTCCATCATGGTGGGTATTTACATGCGTGGACACTGGAGTGTCTAGTTTGTTGCGTATTGAGCCCATATGTTCCAATACGCATTGCTTTAACACACGGCGCATTTTGCCTATGTACTTAATGCCACAGGTACATACGCCCATGTAGATCACTCCAGTGGAATTGCTGTTGATGAATTTGCGAATGGTATAGACCCTGGTATTGTTGTGATTACCTAATTCTTTGGTGACTGTGATGTACTGACAGCCCTTACATCTCTGTCACCGAAAGCATCCCACTGATCTTGTTGGTAGCCAGGTTGGTGCATTATGTCCTCCCGTAAAATGACTGTGCACTAAGGTGTCCTTCAGGTTCTTTGCTCTTCTAGTGACCATAGATGGGTGTGTAAGAATTACATCCCTAATGTCGACGTCATTCATTAAGATGTGCCAGGTTTTTTTTTGTTTGGCTTTAGTTAAATTCCATTGTATATTGTACGTACCTATGAATCTCACAACACGTTTATCAGGTACCTTCTGTGTATCTTTGAGATCAGAGCATTGTTGGTACTTCGCTCACGTGTATGCTCTCATAATCACTCTGACTGTATCCTCTTTCTAGGAATCTATTTGTCATGTCAACCGCCTATTTCTCAAACTTGCTGTCTTTGCTGCAGTTTCTACGATGTCTGAGAAATTGGTCAATTGGAATCCCATTTACAAGAGGCCTGGGGTAGTGACTTCTCGCTAGCAGAATACTGTTTGTGGCAGTACTCTTTCGGTAGATTGTAGTGATGAGAGCTCTGTTGACACCCTTTGATATTGTAAGGTCAAGAAAGGGCAGAGATTCCAGACTGAATTCCAGTGTGAGATGTAAGTTGAATGTATTCTTATTGAGAATATCAATGAATGTTTTCAGAGCATCAAGTGGTCATCGCTAGATGATAAATACGTCATCTATGAATCAAAGCCATAATTCAATATATGGCGTGTATTGTTCCATACCCTCATTGAAAACTACCTCTGATTCCCACCACCCCAGATACAGGTTGGCATAAGTAGGGGCACACTTGGTGCCCATTGCCGTACCCTGTATCTGGTGGTAGATGGTTTTGTTGAACCAGAAGTAGTTCCTAGTCAGTACGAAATGGAGTAGGTCCGTGACAAATGTATTGTCTGCCTTTTAAAGAAATCTATTGTTCCCAGCACACAAAGGCAAAAAAAGGGGGGAATAAGCCAAAAGAGTTTTAATGAGCAAAAAAACACAAATCCACATGGGATGTAAGTGAAAAAAAAATCACAACATATCTCGAGAAAAACGGGAGATAAAACATGGGAGGGAGGGAAGGGATTGGATGGGGTGGGAAAAACCAACAAAGTAAAATGTACAGGGTAAGGGGGGCGGCAACATTTCGGGGTAAGAATCCCTTCTTCAGGCTCATTCCCAATAGACACAATATGTCTAGTGGTACTTCCCTGTTCCCTGTACAAATCTCCCTATTGAAATGTACCAAAAAAAGGGCAAAATAAATTAATGTATCCTAAAAGGGAGTGTAGCAAACTGTCCAGAATTTTTCAGCACACTTAGTGGAGACCAGAAGAAGTCCAATAGACTACACGATAATCAAGGATACACACCTAAATAAAGTTCATGTGATAACTCTCACTAACCGTCAAAAAGGAGCAAAGCATAGGCATGCTATAAGGTAACAGAAATAATGTGGCTGAACAGACCAAGATTTTAGCTGATGCAGACCCAGAGTGCGCTCGTGAAGATTAGCTGGTTTCTAGTCCTCCTGCTCCCAAGATGCTGGAATACTGAACCGCCGGAGCCCTCTGCAGTATTTCCCTCAATGTGACATCATCGCGTAGACACTGCGCTGTTCCGATAGTCTGGAGAAGTGATGTTGTTTCCCATTGGCCCATTCAATGACAGTAACGTGGCGGGGTTAGATGCACCGGTGTAGAGAGTATCCCGGTCACATCAAAGCTAACCCATCGCCACGATAACCATAGACGCACCACCATGAAGTGAAATCCAAAACAGCCCTCATATAGACAAGCAGTCTCTTCCTAGTTGTTCCCTCCATATAGTCAAACGGGGTCCACATGAGGCAGCACAGGATGTATGTTAAAGGACACAGAGAAAAATGGAACAATGATGAATACAATGAATAAATGTAAACAGTAATGTCCTAAAAACACACATAGACCAGTTAAATTGGTGTGCCAAATGTGTTTACACTTGCACTGTCCTAACTAAAATGTCCCTCAACTATGGGAAAAAAACATGATGATACAAAATGCAAAAATGGTGTATGTTAGTGAACATGCAATGCAATTGTTGACAATGTACATTAGAACCCACAATGGAGTACCCATATATGTCTAATGACAATGCTATGTATAATGGAGCAGCAACCAGAGGGACAGGCGAGGTGAGGGAGACAAAAGTGCCAAAGGACCGATCACAGATGACGATGATGAAACATGGCAGAACCGGTGAGGGTCACACACTTCAAATGTGGGCAACTAAGTCAAGGTGAGCAGATCTTTGGATAGAAGACAAGATATATTACTAAATGAGACAGGACTACGGCGAAAGGACAAAACCGTACACAGACGGAACTGACACAAATTAAACACGTCAAAGGTTTAAAAATAGCAGCTCAGATCTATTTCTTTATTCATGTCTTCTGGTGTCATAGTGTAATGTGTAGCTCACCACAAACCAGAAACGACCGCAAGGCTGAGGTAGGGAATTGTATAAACGCCAACCCACAACCGCGAGCGCATGTAACGGGGGAGGGGTGCCAAGCGAGTAATAAAGGGGTCACCCCCATTAGGCACCCCCTTCCACCGTCTGGGAAGTGAGGGGTTAACCCAAAATGTACTTATAATACATATGTTTCCCTGCTTCACAACCAAAAGGTACGTCCCTTGGTTATCCTATTCCCACATTTAGAGGGAATTCCTGTATTTTTATTCCCCTGCCTCAGGGCAAACTGTGATCTATGTGATAGAAATGTATATGGGTAAAATTATTGGTGTTTGTACCTGTACAGTGTATGCATCATTTAAAACCAGAGACAGAACATAAAACACAGACAGAGCTCAGTGCACATCCAGTGAAACTCATACACGGTACAGTGCCTAAATATATATGTATAAATATCTATTAAATAAAATGGTCTTTTAGTTTAACATTTTGGCCAAATTGTTGTAAGCCCCTGAGCCACTGCACGGCAGACCACATTCTCAAGGGTCCCTAACACTAATATAAATTCTTAATAACCTGTGCAATACAGGAAGAATGATTTATAATAAATCTGTCAATATTAGTTGCAAAGTTCTAAGTCTGATTGAAGCTTTTATTAACCTGTACATTACCAGGAAAAGCACTCTGTATTAGATTTGTCACAATCATACTACAAGCAAGCAAGTTCCCCTGAGAGTGGGAGATGCTATGGAGTGAGCTTTTAAACCATTTAAATGTGGGAGGGGCTAAGCTTCAATTAGGTAGGAGGTTGCCACCCTCCAATCAGCTAAGACTAGCTGAACAAGAATTGCAAAACATACTGGACACCTAACAAGCTCCTATGGAACCCCCAAAATAACCACAACATATATATATAAGCATATGAGTGTCACAGAGGAGTGCTACTGAGCATGGCAATATATATTAAAAACCAGAGACATAACATAAAACACAGACAGAGCTCAGTGCACATCCAGTGAAACTCATACATGGTACAGTGCCTAAATATATATGTATAAATATCTATTAAATAAAATGGTCTTTTAGTTTAACATTTTGGCCAAATTGTTGTAAGCCCCTGAGCCACTGCACGGCAGACCACATTCTCAAGGGTCCCTAACACTAATATAAATTCTTAATAACCTGTGCAATACCAGGAAGAATGATTTATAATAAATCTGTCAATATTAGTTGCAAAGTTCTAAGCCTGATTGAAGCTTTTATTAACCTGTACATTACCAGGAAAAGCACTCTGTATTAGATTTGTCACAATCATACTACAAGCAAGCAAGTTCCCCTGAGAGTGGGAGATGCTATGGAGTGAGCTTTTAAACCATTTAAATGTGGGAGGGGGTAAGCTTCAAATAGGTAGGAGGTTGCCACCCTCCAATCAGCTAAGACTAGCTGAACAAGAATTGCAAAACATACTGGACACCTAACAAGCTCCTATTGAACCCCCAAAATAATCACAACATATATATAAGCATATGAGTGTCACAGAGGTGTGCTACTGAGCATGGCAATATATATTTAAAACCAGAGACAGAATATAAAACACAAACAGAGCTCAGTGCACATCCAGTGAAACTCATACACGGTACAGTGCCTAAATATATATGTATAAATATCTATTAAATAAAATGGTCTTTTAGTTTCTCATGGCCAATAGTGATCACTCTAGGCCATTGAAGAAGGGCATATTGAAAGGCCAATTTTTGTGATTTAAAAGACTATGTTCTACGGAAGAATCTTTTGAGAATCAGTCCAGAGATCTGTTTAACAGATTTAAAGAGAGGGGTTATCAACATTCACATATTCAGGAAGCTTTGGAAACAGTTAAAAGTATGAAGAGGACAGACCTTCTCTCAAGTGAGGCTAAAAACAAAATGTATAAAAAAGGTTACAAAGTGGATTTTTTTCAAAATAAAGGTCAGTCAGGACCATTTTTTATTACACAACAATCCAAACAGGCAGTTTCCATCAGAAGAATTGTGCACAAGCACTGGGATACGCTTAAATTAGATAAAGATCTGAAGTCTATGGTGAGTGAGGGACCCAAATTTGTATTTAAAAAGGCTAAGTCATTAGCTGGCTTTCTATCACCAAGTATGTTTATATCACACCATCAACCACGTATTAGTAATATTCCTAGAGGCTTTCACAAATGTGGCCACTGTGTGATTTGTCAATATGCGACTCCTATTACTGACTTATGCATAGTAAGACCTATTAAGAATATTAAGATTACATCTTTCATCAATTGTAATACGAGTTATACGGTTTATATTATTCATTGTGGTTGCGGCAAACATTACATCGGCCGTACCATCAGGTCTTTAAAACTTAGAATAATGGAACATGTTAGGGCCATCAAAAAAAGCAACATCATTCATCCTGTTGCTAGACATTTTGTTGGTTGTCCACAGGGAGGTATCCGGGGCTTCTCCTTTCCGGCTGTTGAGCATGTTCCTATGCCACCTCGAGGTGGAGATAGGTAGAACATGCTCAACAGGCGTGAGATGTTCTGGATAATCAGTATGGACACACTTTACCCATCTGGAATCAATCAAGATTGGGAATTGATTCATTTTCTTTAAAATTATTATTGATTTTGATATTTACACTGTTATATACATAATGTTTTTCAAATATTTAATATTATTTTTTATTTTATGATAATTTGGTTATTTCAGATCAATTTATTTAGTTCATTCATCAGTGGTATATATACTACATGGATTTTTGGTTCTATCCAATATATGTTATATAAATTATTTTTCATTGTATTATTATATATTTCATTATTTGTGTTATTTTATGGGATATGGTTCACACAATTAGATAATTATGTGCATATGTATTGACTTTTTAGATACATGTTATATATTATTTTTTATTATATTATTATACATTTCATCATTTTTCATTTATGAGACGTGGTTTACAAAATCAGATAAGTTTATGTATATGTATTGATCTATATATCACGATTAATATAAAATTTGATTATATTTATTACATGTATATCATCACATATTTTTTGTATCTTCACTTTAAAAGGGTGTGTCTATTCATAGGTTATACTGTATATATTTTTTGTTCTTTTATATATGATTTAATTTTCAATTTTCACGTTGTATATATCCCTTAATATAGCTTTATGATTTTCTTTATTTATTTTTTACGATTGTCTTCTGTTGTTTTTTTAAATTGATAAAGTTTTTCTTGCTTTGTAGTTTCTACTTTGTACAGTGAGCACTTTTGTCCTTCTTGGGCTTCCGTAGCTGGTTGCTCCGATCGCCATCTTGGTTTTTGGGAGGAGGCTCTCGGTGACAGGGAAGCTGCTGACAGGTTAGAGACTCAGCAAGTGGGTTGATATTTTGGTTTTAATAATGTTGTTTACCTTTTTTTGCATGCGCGATTGGGGTGGTGTGTTCCACCTTGAGGCACCCGTAGTTTTTCACCTGACCACGTGATCGGGGGGTGTTTTTTGGCTCGAATTCACTTCCTCATTCGGGCATCCATAAATGGGTGATTTCTTTACACACTGGTTACTCTTTGACAAAGCGCTTTGACAGCTCGAAACGCGTTAGAGAACCTGTTTTTTCTTTAGCTCTGTCTACTTATGCATTAGGTTAACACAGATTCCCAGCAAGCTCAAACTCCCACACCCACCACAAAGTGAATATATATTTATGTCAACCAGAGAGCTACTGAGCGTGGCAATTGTATATAACAAGAGACAGGGGGTGCCCAATGCTGCATCCAATTGACAAAACATATAAAGTAAAATACATCAATAATAATAATTGGTTATTTAGTTAACCCTTTGGCCAAAGGCATCATAAGCCTGCATACCAACGTCAAGGTATGACGTTATATGTTTTGTCAATTGGATGCAGCATTGGGCACCCCCTGTCTCTTGTTACTTATGCATTAGAATAAAGCATTTTTAATTTTGCCGTTAGCTTCCAGCCCTTTATTTTTTCTAGCAGTGCTCCACCATTCTTTTCTACTGTGATTGACCATTACCAGAAGGAGGCACGCTGCATTTTCCAGGACATGTTACAACCGTGAGTCAACTGTTCTTTCTAAATATCATGCAGTCTGTATATATTACTAGGCAATTTATCTGCTCAAGCCTAGGGATTTAGGTGTCTTGCTCCCATTAGTGGGTGTGTGGTGGGCTCTCTTCATTGAGTGCTCATTACACACACTCACTGTGGGGCTCTTCACCCTTCACTTGTTATCCCACACTATGGCTACAAGGTGAGCATCTAAGCCTATATACTGCACATTTATTCTCATTGAAGATATATTCTCTCCTGGACTATATGCTATAATGACTGCATGGCAATTTCCAGCCCTCTCCCCTCAACCGAACGGAGTAGGGTTAACTGTGAAAAAGAGTGTGTTTCCCATTGACATTAATGGTAGAGGAGGTCCCATTGAATCCTATGGTGGCGCCGTCCCATGCATTTCAATAGAGGAAAGCCGCTTGGCTTTGAAACAGCTAAGTCCAAAAGTGTTTAAAGTGAAAACCCATATTTCTGGTTCTGTGAGTACCAGAGGCTGGGATTTGGGTAGCATGAAGTCACTGCTCCGGCATGACTGCATGGCAATTTCTAGCCCTCTCCGATCAACAGGACGGAGTATGGGTAAATGTGAAAAATTTGGTTTTCCCATTGACTTCAATGGCGGAGTTGCTCCATTAAAAGCCTATAGTGGCGGAGTCCATTGATTTCAATGGAAGAGTGAAATGCAGTAATTTCTTTTAGCATAGCGGAGAATCCTGCATTAAGTTAATAGGGGATTTTAACTTGGTTTTAGTATTTCTGGTTCTGGGGGTCGTGGAGGGCTAATATTTGGCCACTAAGGCAAGGGTCCTCCGGCATGAGGACCTGGCAAGTTTCAGCCCGCTCAGACCCACAGAATGGATTATTTTAATGTAAATATGATTGTGAAAATGTACTATGTTTTGGGTCTAGGGTAAAGCCCGGGAAACCTAGAGGCCCATATGGTATGTTAATGCTCAGGGGGCGACAAGAGGTCTACAATAAGCCCTTTGATCAAAGGCTCCCCCACCCTGCTTGGGTATGCTAAGACAAAGAAGAGCAGGACATGGGTACTTGGGTAAAGTGTTGTGTTTCACACCTTGAGACAAAGGTTTTCCTGTGAAGGGACCCGAAAGGCAGACTGGGCGATGCTAGGCTTTTGGGAAAGGGGCTATGGAAATGAGCCCCTGATTAGAATAATGCCCACCCCTGTGGGCAGGTTTTACCTTGCTTCCCACGTGAGGTGGGAATGAGTAATTGGGTGGAGGTAATTGATAACCGATACCTGACACCCAATGTTAAGGGATAGGGCTTAATCATATAAAACTGATTGTAAGCCCTATGTCCAGGGTCTTCATTTGGTCTTCGTGTCTTCATTTGTATCCTGTATGCCTGAATGAATTGCCAATCCAGATCCTGATTGCTTCATTGTCCAACCCCTAAGTAAGTGTTCATTTTCTGTGAGTTATTTGTATATCTTGTGTGTTCACCTTTTTCAAGGAATAAACTATATTTATCATATCATAGTCGTATTCGATTCAACCCAGAGATATTTGGTGTATTAGGACAAGGAAGAACCAGGGGAGCGTTGATACCTTAAAAAGAAATAAAATACATAGTGCAACACTGTAGCAATATGAAACAAATGGAGCTCCCAAAAGAGCACCTCTATAGCTGTGTATTATTATAACCCTGCACAAGCTCCAGTGACAGGGCGCGCCTAGAGTGTAAAATGGTCTGCAAGCCGGGTCAGGAGTATAGAAGGTAGAGTAGTCGTTATACTTGCCGGGTCTTGATTGGAGAGCAGCGGATCATTGGGTTTCTTTGCCAAGGTCAGGATTGGAGAGTGGAGAGTAATCGTTGCGAGGATAGCCAAGGTCAGGAGTAGAGAGTTCAGAATGGTCGTACGTAAGCCGGGTCAGGAGAGGAGAGATGCGGAGTCCAGATACAAAGCAGGGTCAGGCAGCAGCAGGACCAAGGCAGGATGCAGCAAAGCACAAGACAGGGTGCAGCAAGATACACGGCCGGGATTCAGCAAGGTACAGCATCACACTTGGTTATGATCAGCAATGAGTGAATGAGCAAGGCAGGTATATAAGGAACCTCCCTCCAATGGAAGATAGGGAGGATCAAAGCAAAAGTGCGGATAGGCTGCTGGGTCACGCAGGTGCGCCCTATTGTAAAGCCTGATTAGACCTGGGGGTGGAGCTATGTCCTGCGCGCATCGCCGCCGTCAAAGGATGGCGACTTGATCGGCGCCACTTGCACCCCGCGCTTGCCAGTCACGTGAACGTGAGTAAAGTCTGGAAGCGGGTCAAGAGAATACCTGCTCTGCGCGCGTCACCGACGTCAGAGAAGGATATCCCAAATGTGCGCTACTCGCATGTCTGTCATCAGGACGGGTGGCGGAGCTTGGGACCCGATTTTGGAGGAAGACTGGCCGAACGAGCTGGCCCCACGTTAGAGTGAGAGTGGAGCTTGGGTGCAGGACCCAAGGAAGGGACAGCCGGTCGCGCATCGTCTGCGTGCGTAGCGGAACAGCCGTGGCATCGCACCTCCTGAGTGCCTGACAGGTTATAATGGGGATGTGAGTTCCGGCCCTCAGGATGGTGAAACCTCACACACAGTACTCAATCGCCGTATACACTGTGTCTCCTTTTGAAGTAATAGCTTATTGAGAATACCACCCCATCTACTCTTATAAACACCATTGATTATCTGAAATCGTAATTGATTAGGATTGTGACCAGCCTGTGTGAAGTGGGGTGCCAAAGGTGCCTCTGGATCGCATCTCTGGATCGCTGCCTTGTGCTGTCGGATCCTATCCTTCACACATTGGGTGGTCACCTCCACATATCCTAATCCGCACGGACATTTAATGAGGTAAATGACATTCCTAGATATAAAGGTATAAAATAGATAGATGTTAAATGTATGTCCTGTATGTGGGTAGATACATTTCTTGCCTTCCTGGATACTGCCGCACTGACTGCAACTGCAGCAACGATAACACCCACTTCTGGGGGAGCCCAAAAAGGGTGAAACTGTATCTTGCCTCCTATATCTGCTTTAATTAAGCTATACAAGAAAAAATATATACTGCTCACTAACATAAATAGTCTGTAATATGTAAATATGAATTTCGCCCACAAATGCCTAGAGTGGCATTGGGTGCAACTGATGAGCTAAATATAGTGTATTTCCAAAAATTAGAGAGAAAGGTGTGTTGTCACCCTCTCTCTAGCTGGAATTATTGATGCACTCCTGGACTATTAAAACGTAACATTTATTAAATATAATGCTATAAAAGTCTACACATAAAATAAAATGTAAATGATAAGTATCTGTATATTGTGATAAAAATAAAGTGGGAGTGGGACAGGTGTTGGTAAAGTTGAACCTAAGGTGTATTGCCAAATAATTGCTAATTACCGGATAATGTATTGTATTGGAAAAATACACTCTGTAACAAATGCAATGTGACCACCTTGAGGGACCTAACTATTAGTAGGGTAACTGAACCTCGTGGGTGCCTCTACAATGGTATTGCTAGTATCTAGCCTGCTGGTGTTGTTATAGAATGTGATCACTGACACAGCATACCCATCAAACCAACCTATGATTGCAAAACGTAGAATTAACCTGCAGCATCTAATATAAAGCCATCTACAACAGGTATGGTTTTAATCTAAGAACTAGGTTAAACATGAGGGTCAACATAACCATAGTACAGCTCTAACCTAATGCTAGACATAACTCCTAGCTACTAAATTATAATAGTCTCAATTAATACAGGTTAAATTCAACACAATCATAGGTTGGTGGTATGTGGATTGAGCCTGTGCAGGTGTCAGGATGTGCTCACCACAAACGAGACGGGACCGCGGTGCTGAGGATTTTCAAGGCAGGGATTGAAGCATTTTATTCCCGCTGGCTGCAATACTGCACAGTATATATATATATACTGCATTACAATTCATGAATTTATGCCATCTGGTAGACACGCGAAGCATTGCAGCCTATTAAATCCTAATCATTATCATTTAACAGATCAGCCGCCCGTCAGCCAGGCATGAACCCAGGCTGGGAAGGCAAACGCAACGGGGCTTGTCAGAGGTGAGGAGCGGCGCATTCCAGGTATCTGCCAGGTAGATACTGGGTATTTGCTCGAATAAAGTGTGTCGGTGCAGTATGTCTTTTTGCGTGATTAATATGCTTGGGCCAGTAACAATGGTGAAATGGCCGGCATACAGCAAGGGCTCACCTTTTTTTGGGTCCAGGTGCAGTGCTTGTGGACAATGGTGAGGTGGAGAAGGGCGAGCGTGCTTGCCTACTGGGGAGAGTCCACACTTCCAAAGTGGAGGCATTGTTCTCCCCTGATAGACACCTTGCTATCTCAGCTGGAGGTGTGGGACTAAAATTGGAAACCGATTCTTGGGTCCTAGGCCTGTCGGCTTTGCTCTTGTTGGTCACTTTCAATTTCCCATTACTCCAAAAGCTTTGCCCCTAGGGGTTGTCTGTCAACACGGTCGCCACCCACTGCCCTGGTTGGTCCATTCCGATCAAGCTCCGGCACACGATTAGCTCAGTGAAAGAAAGGTCTCTGCTGATTGGTTGGCACTCGATTCTCCATGTTTTCAGTGGAAGGCTGGGAAACTATTGAAGCCAATGCCGATCAAGGCTTCACAGTTTTCCATGGTTGGTCTCGGTGTCTGGAGATAAAATGGAAAGGGAATTATGGAACCAAAGGTGGTTATCCAGAGTTACTGGGATCAAAGAATTGACACATCAAAGTGACTCTGCGAACACTGAGTATGACATAACTCAGGAAGTAAATATCAGAGGGAAAGGATCCGGCAAGCAAAGTTTAGTACAGTTCCGAGGTCATACACAATATGTCAGCAAGATATTTGAGGGGTTTAGCAAAGCAAAGTCCAGTACAGAACGGACAGAGCAAAGTCAAAAGGGAGTCTGAGGTCAAAACTCTATAATAGAGCTTAGACAGGGTACTTAGCTTGACAGGAACAGCAGTAGATGTGAACTGTTCAGGAGCTTGGTCCCTGCTGGCTGCTGCAGCGCTCGCTGCGGGGACAAGAGCCGCTCCTCAATGGGGCCGGGCCCGCTGCGAGGGGCGGCCGCCGTGCTGAGTGACAAGCTTTTCAGGCAAACATTAAAATTGTGATCAGCTCTAACGACGGAGCACTAGGCCATGCCACCCAGTGGTTCAGCCAATGAGAGCGAACCTGCCGGGTGACGTCATAGCTGCGCCCCTGTCACGCTCCCCCCCCCCTGTCTTTTCCCCTGTAGTTCACTGCAGACCAGGGAACTTGGCTGCACGCGCTGCCAGCCTGGCAGGCGCGCATGCAGCCCAGGCACTGGGTCCGTAGCCTTAGTCTTAAACCCAGTGGACAACTGCAATACTGCATCATGAGGACAGAACTAGATTCATGCCAGGTGCCGATGAACAGGTCTGACAATGGCATTCAGGGTAAGATAGCTTCAGCAGAGCCCTGCACCTAGCAAGTTAGGAGTTCCTGTGCCCCATGTTCTGGTCTTTGCCATGTCTTTATACCCTGTTGTCTCCGGCAGAAATAAACCTTTGTTTATTTAACTCTCTCATTCTGCCTGGTGTTTTGCGATCCTGTAAAAGTCTGGTCAAATCCACTATCGTGACAGTTGATTCACAGATTTTTTCTGAAAAGATGTTTCTCTGTCCTTTTCTTTACTTTGTACCTACATTTTTGTTGATATTTTTGTGTTCTGCATAATGGTGTACAACACACAGACCTTACTTGCAACTCCAGTCAAGGGGAATTCCCCCAAATAATAATTAGCCTACCTCATCTAATAATGAATCAATAGGCCAGAAAAAATAACATAAATATATCCTTGCTTACTCAGCTGTTTAGAACTCTCTGGGGCAATACACGTAAAACTTTTAATAAAGGTAAAAAACATTTGCCAGATTATGAGTAGTAACCAAAAAATGGTAGAATTTCACTTTATACGTCGAGCACTCTAGCATATGAACTGTGTACAACCCTTTTTTTTTATTGACTCTGACTTTGATTCAGAGACCTGATTGTGGCTAACCACTTGTATCACATTTTTGTGCTGGTTAGTGTGCTACAGCTGTTTATGCTTTGGACATGGTCAGGCAGATGGCGCTGAGCCCCGCTGAGGCAGCGGACTTACCCCCGGCATCCTTTATGAGGGTGGCTTTAGGAGGCACTTCCGCATGCTTGCGGAGATGGAGGAGACAGATCAATTTAAGTTTTGGCGCTGAGGGGAGCGGAGGGCCGTTCATGTGAGCGGTTCGCCCAATGAGGTCGAACCAGCTCTGTGACGTCACTGGCCAGCCCCCAGACATGTCCTCAGCCTCCGCGTGCCTCCGCACGGCTGCAGTCTTTATGGACTCAGCCTTACTTTCATACTGTACTTGGTGGATGTCATGCTTCAGCGCCTGAGGAGTTTCCATGTGCTGTCTCCATCAACCTGTCATCTAAACTTAGCATAGGTTGAACTTGATGGACGTATGGCTTTTTTCAACCACATCTACTATGTAACTATGTTACTACGTAACTATGTAACATCTTAGGCAGCGAACATGTGATTGTGATGTCAGAGCAATGACACAAATGGAGGATCAAAATCGTTCTATTCCGTTGAGATAACGTTCATTACTAAGTGACAGTGGTGAACACAATCGCCCCTAGAAAATGTTTAATTATGTCAACTGAACATCACAAGGCAACCAGCATGACGGTCTTGTGACATTCAGTGGATGCCATAAGGGCACTCAAGACTTTAACACAAATGAAGGGTACCTGCTGGATATGCTTTTGAAAGCATATTATGCACATTTTTTGTTCACTCTCAGTGTGATAATGTTGGTTTACTTTTATGCACCCCTTTTAGGCACCCTGCATTTAATCTTTCAGCTGTATAGCTTTAACAGTGGTTGCCTGGTTATTGCTTGTTGCATGTCTGCTATCTTGGTGGTGTGTGTGTGTATATATATATATATATATATATATATATATATATATATATATATATATAGACACTGGGGACGGCACATGCGCACTCCATTCAGTATCTCTCCAGCACCGTGGACACATACATTTGCTTACAGCATTGGCATATGACGGCCGTTTACTGTTTTATTTATATTAAAGAGCTCGCGCATGCGTGATCGTGTATTGCGGGTGAACTGACTGATATAGACCGCATGTAAGGCTTTGGTCCCGCTGCGTCCGGTGGCGCTCGCGGCAGCGTGTGCGTTACTCACCAGCAGGGGTATCCTCCTGAGCCGGTCCCAGTCCCCCCTCGCTGCACGGCTCACTACGTGCTGTGACGCGTCGGCCACCAGGGGATGCAAGAGAATTGTGATCCCGAGCGGTGATGCGTCACGTGGTGCACTGGTGAGCCAATCAGCGCCGGGTCTGGAGTTAGAGGCAGCTTCCCCCACCTCCAAAAGTTAGGGGGGGGAAGGGAAGTGTGTGTGTATATGTATGTGTTGTGTGTGTGGGGAAGGGGGGGAACAGCACGGAGAGCCCTCTGCTCAAACCATGCCCCCACCCCAGATCCCGCTCCCTACAGACCGCATATAGCGGTCAAGTGCCTCTCCACGCGCCGCCTGTCTGCAGTGCGGGTGCGTGGTCTGAGGCCGCGAGGCCTTAGCCTTAGGTGTATTTACATTCGCCTGTGGGTTACCATGGTGATATGCATGGGGACGCAATTGGGGTGTGCAGCATCGCTCCCTATTGGCCTGCATAGAGGGAAGTGAATCAGTGAGGATTCAAGCCTTGGGATATCAGCACTCACTGTGATTTTAGCTGCTGCAGTGTCAGGATGTGCTCACCACAAACGAGACGGGACCGCGGTGCTGAGGTGGGAAAGGTAATTACGCCACCCACAGCCACGAGGGCATGTCTTGATTGAAGAATGGTCTGGGATTCCGGGATCGGGGTAGGAGAGGTACGGATGGTAGAGGGTGCGGTAGCCAAGTCCAGGGTTAGAGAGAGAGACGTTGTCGTTTACCGTAAGCCAGAATCCGAATGCCAGAGATGAGAAGAGTCGTGATGCCGTATGCCGAGTTCGGGATGCCAGAGGTGCAGGAAGACGTAGCAGAAGCCGGTCCGGTACACGAGGAAATCTGTGGAACAGAACTAGGGAGGCAGAGAGTGATGAGAACAACTGGTTCTATGCTCAGCCGACGAGTCAATGAATCTGGAGGGTATATGTAGGTATGAGGAACCAATAGCCGAGAAGCAAGGCGGGGGTGTGTGAATGGGCCAGGCTGAGACAGGGATAGGTCTAGATGAGTTCCTGGAGGAGGAGCTATAAATCCTAGAAGTATTGGTGCATTGTATTGTGGCATTGCAAAAGGGTACTGTCTCTTTAAAGGGTTGGTGCGCCCCTGTGTGGCCGCGCCTCCCGGTGACAGCGTCTGTAGCTGCGTGCGCGGGCCCACGCCCTGAACCGAGGGCAGAAGAAGAGACTGGATGTGCGCGCGCGCGCATAGAAGGACCGGAGCTCGGCGCCATGGGGAAGGAGTCCCTGTGAGTCGCGGGAGACCCCGACAGAGCCGCGGGTGAGTAAGGAGCACGCCGTGCACGGCGTAACTCCTGCTTCCTTACATGCAGCTGGTAGACTCACTGGGATGTCTGCCATTGGTGGTGAGTAAGGGTGTGCATGGGATGGTGGGTATATATGTTTTATGTTTGGCACTTTAACACTGCATTACCTGGAAGAAGGTCCCATCCTGAGGACCGAAACGTTGGTTGGTTGCAGTGCCTATGTTTTAATACATACTACTTTTTCTTACCTTCAATGTACTGTCTCTTTTTGCCAGGCAATATAAATAATATATATATATATGTGTGTATGTGTATATGTATGTGTATATGTATGTGTATATGTATATGCAGTGGTTGACAAATCACCAAAAAATCTACTCGCCACACAAATAAATCTACTCGCCACCTAGTACCAAACGTATGCTGCTTGGGCCAATATTTACTCGCCTGGGGGTTAAATCCACTCGCCCGGGGCGAGCAAATGTATAGGTTTGTCGAACACTGTGTATATGTATATATATATGTGTATATATATGTGTATATATATATGTATATGTATGTATGTGTATATATATATGTATATGTATGTATATGTGTATATATATATATATATATATATATATATATATATATATATATAAATGCTCTCGAGCTCCATCTCACGAGCCACTTCTCTTTTTTCGTTCCTTTTCTTCGCCCCCTCTATTTCCTTTCTTTTTGGTTTCACCATCCCGTCTCCCTATCACATCGCTGGCCCGGGCCTTCCGATCGCCGACGCCACAGAGTAGAAGAAGTCTGTGAGCGTGGTGCCTTCCCGCCCGCGGTTTTCTGCCGCGCGACCCCCCTTCCCCCTCTCCCGTTCCCGCCCCTTTTGCAATGCCACAATACAATGCACCAATACTTCTAGGATTTATACTCCTCCTCCAGGAACTCATCTAGACCTATCCCTGTCTCTCAGCCTGGCCCATTCACACACCCCCGCCCCGCCTTGCTTCTCCTTCTATTGGTTCCTCATCTACATATAATACCCTTCAGATTCATTGACTCGTCGGCTGAGCATAGAACCATTTGTTCTCATCACTCTCTGCCTCCCTAGTTCTGTTCCACAGATTTCCCCGTGTAACCGGACCAGCTTCTGCTACGTCTTCCTGCACCTCTGGCATCCCGAACTCGGCATAACGGCATCACGACTCTTCTCATCTCTGTCATTCGGATTCTGGCTTACGGTAAACGACAAACGCTCTCTCTCTCTACCCTGGCTGGTACTGGCTACCCGCAACCTCACATCCGTACCTCTCCTACCATCCTACCGACCCCGATCCCGGAATCCCAACCATTCTTCAATCAAGACGTGCCCTCGTGGCTGTGGGTGGCGTAATTACCTTTCCCACCTCAGCACCGCGGTCCCGTCTCGTTTGTGGTGAGCACATCCTGACACCTGCACAGGCTCAATCCACATACCACCAACCTATGATTGTGTTGAATTTAACCTGTATTAATTGAGACTATTATAATTAGTAGCTAGGAGTTTTCTGATTAGGTTAGAGCTGTACTATGGTATGTTGACCCTCATGTTTAACCTAGTTCTTAGATTAAACCATACCTGTTTGGTAGATTGGCTTTATATTATGCTGCAGGTTATTCTACGTTTTTTTGCAATCATAGGTTGGTTTTTGATGGGTATGCTGTGTCATGTGATCACATTCTATAACAACACCACAGGCCTAGACTAGCAATACCATTGTAGAGGCACCCACGAGGTTCAGTTACCCTACCTAATGTTAGGTCCTCAAGGTGGTCACATTGCATTTGTTACAGATGATGTCTTTTTCCAATACAATACATTATCCGGTAATTAGCAATTATTTGGCAATACACCCTTAGGTTTCACACTTATCCAACACCTGTCCCACTCCCACTTTATTTTTTATCACAATAACAGAGTACTTATCATTACATTTTATTTTTGTGTAGACTTTATAGCATTATATTTAATAAATGTTACGTTTTAATAGTCCAGGAGTGCATCAATAATTCCCAGCTAGAGAGAGGTGTGACACACACCTTTCTCTCTAATTTTTGGAATACACTATCTTTAAGCTCCATCAGTTTCACCCAATGCCACTCTAGGCATTTGTGGGCGAAATTCATATTTACTATTACAGACTATTTATGTTAGTAGCATAATATATATTTTTTCTTGTTAAGGCTTAATTAAAGCAGATATAGGAGGCAAGATACATTTTCACCCTTTTGGGCTCCCCAGAATTGGGTGTTATCGTTCTGCAGTTGCAGTCAGTGCGGCATTATCCAGGAAGGCAAGAAATGTTCTACCCACATCAGGACATACATTAATACCAAATCTATCTATTTTATACACTTTATATCTAGGAATGTCTTTACCTCATTAAATGTCCGTGCGGATTAGGATATGTGGAGGTGACCACCCAATGTTGTAAGGATAGGATCCGACAGCACAAGGCAGCGATCCAAGATGCGATCCAGAGGCACCTTTGGCACCCCACTTCACACAGGCTGTCACAATCCTAATCAATTACGATTTCAGATAATCAATGGTGTTT
This sequence comes from Ascaphus truei, assembly GCA_036426205.1. NCBI lineage: Eukaryota > Metazoa > Chordata > Amphibia > Anura > Ascaphidae > Ascaphus > Ascaphus truei. The sequence continues at coordinate 47,935 of WSYH01001087.1, read as the reverse complement.
ATAAGAGTATGGGGTGTATTCTCAATAACTATTACTTCAAAGGAGCACCAGTGTATACGGCGATTGAGTACTGTGGTATGGGTTTCACCATCCTGAGGGCCGGAACTCACATCCCCATTATAACCTGTCCAGGCCCTCAGGAGGTGCGATGCCACGGCTGTTCCGCTATCCACGCAGACGATGCTGCGACCGGCTGTCCCTTCCTTGTGGTCCTGCACCCAAGCTCCACTCTCACTCTAACGTGGGGCCAGCTCGTTCGGCCCCGTCTTCCTCCAAAATCGGGTCCCAAGCTCCGCCACCCGTCCTGATGACAGACATGCGAGTAGCGCACATTTGGGGATATTCCTTCTCTGACGTCGGTGACGCGCCGCAAGCAGGTATTCTCTTGACCCGCTTTCCAGACTTTACTCACGTTCCACGTGACTGGCAGCGCGGGGTGCAGTGGCGCCGATCAAGTCGCCATCCTTTGACGGCGGCGATGCGCGCAGGACATAGCTCCCCCCCCAGGTCTAATCAGGCTTTACCATAGGCGCTACCTGCGTGAACCCAGCAGCCTATCCGCACTTTTTGCTTTGATCCCCCTATCTTCCCATTGGAGGGAGGTTCCTTATATACCTGCCTGTGCTCATTCCACTCATTGCTGATCATAACCAAGTGTGATGCTTGTACCTTGCTGAATCCCGGCCGTGTATCTTTCTGCACCCTGTCTTGTGTCTTGCTGCATTCCTGCCACTTGGTCCTGCTGCTTCCTGACCCTGCTTTGTATCTGGACTCCGCATCTCTCCTCTCCTGACCCGCTTTACGTACGACATTCTGAACTCTCTACTCCTGACCTTGGCTATCCTCGAACGCGATTACTCTCCACTCTCCAATCCTGAACTCTGCAAGAAACCCAATGACCTGCTCGCTCTCCAATCAAGCCCGGCACTAGACGCTACTCCTACCTTCTAATACTCCTGACCCCGGCTTGCAGACCATTTTACACTCTAGCCGCCCTGTACTGGAGCTTGTGCAGGTTTAATAATACACTCTATAGAGGTGCTCTTTTTGGGAGCTCCATTTGTTTCATCATTGCTACAGTGTTGCTATGTATTTTATTTCTTTTTTAAGGTATCAACGCTCCCCTGGTTCTTCCTTTGTCCCTAATACACCAAATATCTCTGGTTGATCAATACGCTATGATATGATAAATATAGTTTATTCCTTGAAAAGGTGAACACACAAGATATACAAATACTCACAGAAATGAACACTTACTTAGGGGTTGGACAATGAAGCAATCTAGGGTGATCTATGCAATTCATTCAGGCATACAGGAACAATGAAGACACGAAGACAAATGAAGACCCTGGACATAGGCTTACAATCAGTTTTATATATGATTAAGCCCTATCCCTTAACATTGGGTGTCAGTATCGTTATCAATTACCTCCACCCAATTACTCATTCATCCACCTACACGTGGGAAGCAGGTAAAAACCTGCCCACAGGGGTGGCATTATTCTAATCAGGGGCTCATTTCCCATAGCCTCCTTTCCCACAAGCCTAGCATCCGCCCAGTCCTGCCGTTTCGGGTCCCTTCACAGGAAAACCTTTGTCTCAAGGTGTGAACCAACAACACTTTAACCCAAGTACCCATGTCCCTGCTCTTCTTTGTCTTAGTCTACCCAAGCAGGGGGGGAGCCTTTGATCAAAGGGCTTATTGTAGACCCTCTTGTCGCCCCCTGAGGCATTAACATACCATATGGGCCCTCTAGGTTTTCCTCCCTGGCTTACTCACAGCGCGCGCATAGAAGGACCGGAGCTCGGCGCCATGGGGAAGGAGTCCCTGTGAGTCGCGGGAGACCCCGACAGAGCCGCGGGTGAGTAAGGAGCACGCCGTGCACGGCGTAACTCCTGCTTCCTTACAGTACCCCCCCCCTTCAGGGGCGACCTCCGGGCGTCCATGACAAGGCTTGGAGGGATTCCTATGATGGAAAGCCTGAAGAAGGCGAGGTGCGTGAAGATCCCGATGGGGAATCCATGAACGTTCCTCAGGTCCGAACCCCTTCCAGTGAACCAGGTATTGTACTCCTCCTCTGGAGATCCTGGAATCCAAGATAAACTGGACCTCGTACTCCTGTTGACCGTGAATCGTAAGAGGAAGTGGAGGAGAAGTATTCTTGGAAAAGCGAGGTTTAAGTAAGGATACATGGAAGACCGAAGGTATCTTCATCGAAGGTGGAAGGCGTAGCTGGTAAGCCACAGGATTAACCCTCCTAACTACGGTGAAGGGACCGAGGAACTTGGGAGCAAGCTTCATGGTAGGAACCTTTAGTCGGATATTCCTGGAAGAAAGCCACACCTTGTCTCCTGGAACAAACTCCGGTACTTGACGTCGAAGGCGATCTGCCTGGAGTTTCTGTCTCCCTGTAGCTACCCTTAAGTTCTCCTGAATCCTTGTCCATAAGTCTTTCAGCCGGGAGATGCGTTTGTCCACCGCTGGTACTCCTGAGGATAGGGAGGAAAAAGGTAAACGAGAAGGATGAAAGCCACAATTAATAAAAAATGGAGATTCTTGAGTGGAATCATTGCGAAGAGAGTTAAGAGCAAACTCGGCCCAAGGAAGCAAATCCACCCAATCCTGCTGCGTATCGGTTATAAAACATCGAAGATACTGTTCTAGGTTTTGGTTGGCCCTCTCCATCTGCCCATTGGTCTGTGGGTGGTATCCTGAAGAGAATTGAAGTGAAATCCCCAATTTTCGGGAAAAGGCACGCCAAAATCTTGATACAAATTGAGATCCACGGTCCGAAACAATAGTTGCTGGCACCCCGTGAAGACGAAAAATCTCCTGAATGAAGACATCCGCAAGGCGGGAGGAATTTGGAAGACCCCTCAAAGGCACAAGATGCGTCTGTTTGGAAAAACGATCAATGACCACAAGAATCGTATCCTTTCCCTTGGAATCTGGAAGCTCCACAATGAAGTCCATAGAAATATGGTTCCAGGGACGGTCTGGAATGGGTAAAGGAAGAAGAAGGCCTGCTGGTTTGACCCGAGGTACCTTGTTGCGAGCACAAGTACCACACGATTTGACGAACTCCTCTACATCCTTAGCTCTCTCTGGCCACCAGAAGGTGCGTTGAACGAGATCGTTAGTCTTCCGTATTCCCGGATGTCCTGCAGATTTAGAAGAATGACACCATTCTAAAACCTTTTTGCGGTGTTGGACTGCCGTGTAGAGTTTTCCCTCTGGAACTTTGAGCCCTATAGGAATCTGAGATTGCTCGGATTGAATCTTGCCCATAATATCAAAGGAATTGGCGGACAGGATACATCTGGATGGAATGATAGTCTCTAGCTGTTCTTCAGATTTGTCCTCTGCAAGGAACTGTCGAGAGAGGGCGTCCGCTTTAAGGTTCTTGGAGCCAGGAATGAAGGAGATGAGGAAATTGAATCGTGAAAAAAATAATGCCCAGCGGGCTTGCCGAGAGTTCAAACGACGTGCCCCTTCTAGGTAGAGAAGGTTCTTATGATCTGTAAGAATGGTTATGGGTGTCTCTGTACCTTCTAAGAAATGTCTCCACTCCTCTAATGCTAATTTGATCGCTAAAAGTTCCCGGTTCCCGACATCGTAATTCTGTTCTGCGGATGAAAATTTCTTCGAAAAGAAGGCGCATGGATGCAGTCTGGCTAAAGGAGATGTCCTCTGGGATAAAACAGCCCCAGCCCCGATGTCAGAAGCATCTACCTCCAAGGTAAAAGGAAGTTTAGGATCCGGGTGTGTGAGGATGGGCGCAGAAACAAAAGCCCTTTTCAGCAGATCAAATGCCTGTATGGCGGTTTCAGACCATGATGAAGGATCTGCACCTTTCTTCGTGAGTGCAGTTATGGGAGATACTGTAGAGGAAAAATTGCGGATGAAACGTCGATAATAGTTTGCAAAACCCAAGAAGCGTTGTACAGCTTTGAGAGTGTTCGGACGAGGCCAGTCCAAAATCGCCTTAAGTTTCTCTGGATCCATATTGAAACCGGAATCAGAAATAACGTAACCCAAAAACGCCATTGATTTGATATGGAACTGACATTTCTCCAATTTCGCAAAGAGATGGTTCTCCCGAAGGCGTAACAACACATGCTGAACGTGTTTGATGTGCTCTTGAGTGGATTGAGAAAAGATAAGTATGTCATCTAGGTAAACAATAAGAAATTTGTTAAGAATGTCCCGAAAAATCTCGTTGACAAAATCCTGGAAAACTGCTGGTGCGTTGCACAGGCCGAACGGCATCACCAGGTATTCGTAGTGGCCGTCATGGGTGTTAAAAGCAGTCTTCCACTCGTCCCCCTCTCGTATCCTTACTAAATTATAGGCCCCTCTTAGATCCAACTTAGAAAAGATAGTAGCTCCCTGGAGACGATCAAATAGTTTCGGAATCAAAGGTAGAGGATAGCGATTTTTGCGCGTCATGTTATTCAAGCCTCGGTAGTCAATGCATGGACGGAGAGAACCATCCTTCTTTTTGACGAAGAAGAAGCCTGCACCAACTGGGGAAGAAGATTTTCGGATGAAACCCCTTTCTAAATTCTCAGCGATGTAGGTACTCATGGCTTTCGTCTCTGGGATAGAGAGTGGATACGATCGTCCTCTAGGAAGAGGTGCTCCAGGAAGTAGGTCAATGGGACAATCGAAAGAACGGTGCGGAGGTAGTATCTCGGAACGTGCCTTGTCGAACACATCGCGGAATCCCCAGTACTCAGATGGTAAGGAGTCGATCTTCTCTGGCAGAGTAGACAACCCACCAATCCTCTGGGAAACCCTGGTACAGGTTTTGGCACACGAAGTAGCCCACTGGATGGGTTCCCGATCCGTCCAGTCGATGCGAGGATTATGGAGTTGAAGCCAAGGAAGACCCATAATCAGCTCAGCAGAGGGAGAGTGGATCACATCGAGAGTAATGAACTCCGTATGGAGATCGAAGAACTGTAGTTGTAGAGACACCGTCTGTAGTGTGATAAATGCCGGTTGTAGGGGTCGACCGTCAATGGCTTCCAGACCTATAGGCGTCTTCTTGGTGACAAGTGAAATATTGTTTCGCCTAGCAAAAGTCTCATCAATAAAGTTACCAGCGGACCCAGAATCAATGAACACTCGCGCTTGAGCGTGAAACCCCTCTCCAGACAGTGTAATAGGCAACATTATCCTGGTGGGTAGTATGTCCTTGACAATAGGAGAAAGGATAAGAATTCCCAACGAAAGTCTCCGGGATTTCGTTAGGAGTTGGCGTTTCCCGGCTTGTGAGGACACTGGGGTAGCATGTGACTGGAGTTGCCACAGTACATGCAGAGACCGGCATTACGCCGACGTTGTCTCTCGGCAGGAGGCAGCCTGTTGCCCCCCAGCTGCATTGGTTCCGGAATATTCTCGGAAGGAGGTAACGGGGAAATGAAGGAAGGAGCAAGGTTTCTTGGCACCCGTTGTCGGTAACGAGAGCGTTCGAATCTCCGTTCCTGTAGACGCTGATCTACTCGAACCGCCAGGGTGATTAACTCCTCTAAATCAGTAGGACGGTCCCGTGCAGCGAGCTCATCTTTCAGGGACTCAGACAGACCCTGCCAAAACGCAGAAGATAATGCTTCGTTATTCCAACCCGTCTCACCAGCAAGAGTGCGGAACTCTATGGCATACCCAGCGACGGTACGATCTCCCTGGGTTATATGATGAAGGGCCGAAGCTGCCGTTAACTTCCATGCCGGGGTGTCGAAAACTCTTCTGAACTCCTCGACGAAGAGATCGATGTCCTGGGTGAGAGGCCCTTGTTGTTCCCAGATGGGAGAAGCCCATGCCAGGGCCTGGTCGGTAAGGAGAGACAGGATAAAGCCGACCCTGAAAACAGAAGAGGCAAAACGAGAGGGAGCGAGATGAAATTGGATGAGGCATTGGTTAAGGAAGCCCCTACATCCTTGGGGGTCTCCACCATAGTGTTTGGGAGGTGGAATACGAGGTTCCAGTGCAAACGGAGGAGTGGGAAAGGGAGTTGCAGGTGCAGGGGAAGCTCCGGGTGAAAGTTGCCGAGTGAGAGCTCGAACTTGAACCGTAAGAGAGTTAACACTTTGCTGCAACGTATCTGTCCGTCTATCCGTTTGTTCCAGATAAGTCTCTAGTCTGGTAAAAAGTGCAGAATGGGCATTAATAGTGCGCTCCACCTCAGCGGGGTCCATTTTTGGAGGGCTGAGCATAATGTCAGGATGTGCTCACCACAAACGAGACGGGACCGCGGTGCTGAGGTGGGAAAGGTAATTACGCCACCCACAGCCACGAGGGCACGTCTTGATTGAAGAATGGTCTGGGATTCCGGGATCGGGGTAGGAGAGGTACGGATGGTAGAGGGTGCGGTAGCCAAGTCCAGGGTAGAGAGAGAGACGTTGTCGTTTACCGTAAGCCAGAATCCGAATGCCAGAGATGAGAAGAGTCGTGATGCCGTATGCCGAGTTCGGGATGCCAGAGGTGCAGGAAGACGTAGCAGAAGCTGGTCCGGTACACGAGGAAATCTGTGGAACAGAACTAGGGAGGCTTGAGAGTGATGAGAACAACTGGTTCTATGCTCAGCCGACGAGTCAATGAATCTGAAGGGTATATGTAGGTATGAGGAACCAATAGCCGAGAAGCAAGGCGGGGGTGTGTGAATGGGCCAGGCTGAGACAGGGATAGGTCTAGATGAGTTCCTGGAGGAGGAGCTATAAATCCTAGAAGTATTGGTGCATTGTATTGTGGCATTGCAAAAGGGTACTGTCTCTTTAAAGGGTTGGTGCGCCCCTGTGTGGCCGCGCCTCCCGGTGGCAGCGTCTGTAGCTGCGTGCGCAGGCCCACGCCCTGAACCGAGGGCAGAAGAAGAGACTGGATGTGCGCGCGCGCGCATAGAAGGACCGGAGCTCGGCGCCATGGGGAAGGAGTCCGTGTGAGTCGCGGGAGACCCCGACAGAGCCGCGAGTGAGTAAGGAGCACGCCGTGCACGGCGTAACTCCTGCTTCCTTACAGCAGGACAACACCCACACACTTAAGATGATATTGATATTCCATATCTATCTATGAATAGAATATCCATATAAATAAGGTGTATAGTGTGATACTCTGTATGTTGTTAAAGTGTTGCCACAGCTATAGCTAAATAGGTTGGATAACAATCTTCTCTCCTCAATGATACATCATGGAGAAATAGTAACCAAAAGCCTAATCTATGTTTGCCAATAACAGTGTGACCATTTGGAAAATATAACCTTATGCTGCACAATATGAAATGATATGGCAAACAAATCTGCTCAATTGGTAATGGGATTGTACTTTTATGCTGATAGAATTAAATCAATGTCTATGCAAAATGCCCATATATGTTGTACTATCTGTATATTCACTAAGACACATATGACACATAGCACATTAGCACATTAGCAGATGAAGTATAGTCAGCAAAAGTATAGCACTCTTAGCCCAACAACCAAATGAATACAGAGAGTGCACATGACGGTGCCCATCAGGAGTGGAGTCTCTAAAAGCACGAAATACTACACAGCACACTTGTAGCAGCCTCGAGGGGGAAACAGTTACAAACGATACACAGTTCCCTGTCTCCTCCCAGCTATCCCTCAAATTTTTGCCACGTTTATACGAAAAAAGGGGTCATGCCCCAATATTGGTGTAAGAAGGGGGTCAGACCCAAATAGGTGGCAGTGTTTGAGGATGATATTCTTGATACGACCACTGAGGGTACTATAGGTGGAGACAAACGGGATAGAAAATTATCTTTCAGATGTATTTTGGGGTGTTTGATCAAGTAGTGTAGGTCTCATAATGGCCTCATCCCTATTACGCTGTTCCTGGAGGAGTAATTCTGGATGTGGTGATTTTGTTTTTCACTTACACTACCGACACGCTTTATTACTCTGCGGCCAGATCCGCAAGCCGGGAGATTTCCCGGCTTGCTAGTGGCCGCCCCTCGGCGTGCCGCGCATCATAGACGCGCGGTCACGCGTCTTCGGGAGCGTGCGCCCCCTGCACGCGCGTCCAGGGGCTCCCCGAGGGAGCCCTGGTGTCCCGCGATCGCGGGACAGCGGCAGGGGGTTCCGGGGGACCCGGCGGACCCGGCAGCGGTAGGGAGAGCGCCCCGATCGGAGGGCGCTCTTCCGCTGCTTCGGCGGGCGCCCGTCACTCTCGGGCGCGCGCCAGGCTACTGCTGCGGCCAAGAACGGGCAAATGCTCGAATAAACTTGGCCGCAGCAGTACATCCCATGTGAATTTGTGTTTATTTGCTCATTAAATCTATTTTGGCTTATTCCTCCTTTTTTTTGTCTTTGTGTGCTGGGAACAATAGATTTCTTTAGATTATTGATTGGGAGGAAATAGGGTCCCCCCTGTTCCACATTGCACCACTTCTAATTATTTCAATATATATCTTTTAGAGTGCTGCCTACAGTATATCTTCATTTGGTATTGCTTGCCTTGTACCAGTGTTCTCGAGTGTTGAGGAAGTACATGATTGCTTCGAGCCTCAATTCATGTTTGATGCTTGAATATAGTCCCTCAACATCAAGACTAGCGAGCACACAGTCCTCTGTCACCGTTATCCCTTCCAACCTTTTGAGGATATCTTTTGTAAGAGGGAAGAGCTGTCACAAAAGGCCATAGAGTTCTATCCACATACGAACTTGCCCGTTTGGTCTACTGAGCTAGCGTCTATAGGCTTGATTCTGCACCGCGATTGGGGCTGTCTATTCGGACAAGAGCTTAGATATATTTATACCGTTGAGTAGGGCTGTTCATTCAGACAGCTTACTCAGTGCACACTATTGCACTGTTCAGTATTACCCATGGGGTTTTAGAGAGGAGTTTATCTGTCCAAGGACATAGATTTGCTAGGCTTATCTCTATATATTTTGATAACCCAGTTATCACTTTTCCACATACAGTACTCCTATTAGTACTTGATCAAGAGCACTCACACATCGATCATAGTCACCACATATTGTTGTTCTATTTTTAAAGCCCTATATATTATATTCATTTTTGGACGTTAAAATTATTTTAAATTTCTCAATTATTTATTTATTTTATTTATTTATAAAATATTTTACCAGGAAGTAATACATTGAGAGTTACCTCTCATTTTCAAGTATGTCCTGGGCATAGAGTTAAGACAAATAATACATGGTTACAAATACAGTTACATAAATGAACAGGGTATACATTATATACAAGACATTGCATGCACAGTTAGAGAAAATGTATATTATAGGCTTATGTAACAGTTACAGACCAGATTAAAATGTGACACAGCCTTAGTTTTGAAAGAAATTAAACTGGTGGTGGATGTGAGAGTCTCCGGTAGGTTGTTCCAGTTTTGGGGTGCACGGTAAGAGAAGGAGGAACGGCCGGATATTTTGTTGATCCTTGGGACCATGAACAGTCTTTTGGAGTCTGATCTCAGGTGATAAGTGCTGCATGTGGTAGGGGTGAGGAGCTTGATCAGATAGCTGGGTAGCTTGCCCATAAAGAATTTAAAGGCAAGACAGGAAAGGTGAACTTTGCGCCTAGACTCTAGTGAAGACCAATCTAGTTGTTTGAGCATTTATCATCAGTGGTGTCAGAGTGCTTGCAACAAGGTTCACTGTTCTCGTGTATTCATATTAGTCATACCTAGTGAGCACCTCACCATCACTACTGTACATTTTTCTTTGCTGTAGCTGGGTTCTGCTTGTATCTCTTATTAACACAAAAATAGGAGCGTGTTGGAAAGGAAACCAAAAAGCCGGAATTAATACACAAATCTTTATCGCATGTAAAAGACACATAAACAATCACATAAAATGTGTCACAAAAATGGTCAAATGGCACCACATAGATAACACGTATATCTATAAAATGTCCTAATACACCTGCCTAGGATAAGGTGCTCTCACCTATAAACTCGATAGGGGTCCTAAATCACATGGAACAACGAGCACAGGCTGCTAGGATGATGTAAAACAGACCTGGCAGCTCAAGGGAACCTCCTAACGGCGTCCTCGCGGTGTATCAGGATAGCAGCTTGTGAGTCCGTCGTCACGGACGTAACGTCGCTGCGTATGATGTCACCACCCACGCGTTTCGTGTAATGACACTTCTTCAGGGTGTGGTCATGTGGTGTCTTAGTGCTGCTTATATACCTCTGCAGGTTCATACAGCAACCAATCCTAGACACCTAATTAACTTAAATGGCTAAACCTTCCAATCAGTTACCATATGTAGCAAAACGCTAACAATGAACACATATGACACCAATGACAAAAACCAACAAAAATACAAACAAAATAACAGTGGAATGAAAAAAGGGGGGGTATGGTGTGACGGTTCAAGGGATTCTTGCCCCTTCATGTATCCCCGTCACCACTGTTTCCCCTGCCGCTGACCTTTTTCCCTTACCTCCTCGTTCCTCTCTCCATTCTTCATCCCGCACCTGTCCCTCTGCGACATGTCCTGACGCACTCCCAATCGCCACGCGCGTCCCCTGCAAGGCACGCACATGTCCCCAGACTTCTGATCCTCCCTGCGTTACTCAGCCCTCGCGGCGCCCCTCTGTCTCCACTCCGGTCACATTACCCCCCACTGTTACTCCTCCGGTTTCCTCGACTTCCTCGGCGGGAGCCACCGCGGTGCGGCGTTCTGCGCATTTCCTCACACAGCCTGTGCGCGTGCACCCTAACCTTACAGAGGGCACGCGCACACGTTCCTCTTGTAGGCCTTCCCAAACCTCTGGCTCCGCCCCCCATGCTGTACAAGCCATTGCCCTCTCCGATTTACCTATCACCTCCCTCTCTCCTTCACACCTATTCCTGCTGCCTCTCACTTTACCCTCTGCTCCTCCTCTCTCTCCCATTGGTGTTCCCTCCATTATAACCCCTGTCTGTCCTCTTACTCATTGCTCTGCATAGCTTCTTGTGACCCCTTTTTCAGCGTTTGTTCCTGTCCCTGTCCCTGTCCCTGCTTACCTTTGGATCTCCCTGGCTTGAACTCTGCTTTGTACTGGTTAACTCTGCTCTCTCCTGCCCTTGGACCCTGCATTCGGATACGACTCTGCTGACTTCTGTTACCCATGGACTCTGGCACACGGACATCACCATCCTGCTTTCTATCACCCCTGGACTCTGGCACACGGACATCACCATCCTTACTCTACATCCCAAGGCGTTGCAAGTATACCTTAACCTTCTTTCTACAGGCCCGGCAATGCTATACCACCCTCAGGGCATGCCCTCACTGCTGTGGGTATGTGTTAAAACCCTTCCCACCTCAGTACTGGGGACTGGTCAGGTCTGCAGGCATGCAGGCATTACATTATGCAGAGCCCAAATAATGCAGACCCCCCTGAGGTGGGTCAAGGTGTTTCCTTGGAACATTTACAATTAATCAGCAACCAACTGACCACTGTTTCACAACAATTGGCTAATTTGTCTGTTCAGGAAATCCCACTGGTTCCATCACCTCCTGTTTCTGTGACCTACAGTAATCCTGGGCCACGTATACCACCTCCCAACCGGTATGATGGGGACCCTCTCGCTTGCCGCGGATTCCTAAACCAATGCGAGGTTCAATTTGAAATGTCCCCCTCTCTGTTTCCTACCGGTCGCTCCAAGGTGGCGTACAATTATGGCTTACTCATCGGCGATGCCCTCGCTTGGGCTTCTCCCATCTGGGAGCACAAATCTGAATTAACCCAGGATTACCCTAAATTTAGGCGTGAATTTCAACAAGTGTTGACACCCCCGCATGCCGGGAGACGGCCGCTTTTTCTCTATTTTATATCTCTCAGGTTCGAAGATTTGCTGCTAAGTACGTGATAGAGTTTCGTACTCTCACCGCGGAGACGCAATGGAACGACGAGGCACCTGCCGCCGCATATTTGCACGGTCTGTCTGACACCTTGAAAGATGATCTTGCAACTCACGCCTGGCCATCCTCTTTGGAAGAACTGATCACTCTCAGCATACGCATGGATCAACGCATACAGGAACGACGTCATGAGTGACACTGTTCCCGTTCTCTCTCTTCCTCGATTGTCTCCTTCGCCCTTCCTGGCATTGGACGCCCCATAACCAATGCAGATCGGTAGTCAACAACTTCGGTATGCGGAGAGAATGCGACGTCATCAGAAGGGACTTTGTTTCTATTGTGGTTCCCCAGAACATAATTCCGGCTTTTTGGTTTCCTTTCCATGCGCTCCTATTTTTGTGTTAATATTGTCCTGAGTTTGCCCAACTGATCACGGGAGATTAGGAGTTGCAGGGAAGATCCGGAACCTGAGGGAGAGCATTAGGAGGGGCAGCGTGCTCAAATTCCCCTTCTCTGTTTGTATCTCTACCTTCTAACTTTTACCCGGCTAACTACCTGCTCTTCACTAACTGCGCCACCATCTGCACCACTAGTCGAAGCAAGGACCTGCTCAGTGAGCACTAAACCCCTTTCAAGATTGCCAATGTCTATCAATATTGCAAGTTTCCTCTTCAGATCAGCAATCTCTGACTCTAAAGAGACCACCCGTTCACACTTCTCACAGCGGTATGCTCCATGGAGCGGCTACTCCAAGTGCACATACATGTGGCAAGATGTGTATTGAGTGGCATCTTCAATCCTGCTCATTGTAGCAACTATGAAGTTTAAAGTACTAACAATAAACTGTACTTCCATGTACTATACCTTGTTTAACCCCTTCCTTGAGTCAAACTGCTTCTAGTTCCAACTGCACACTTAATGCAACAAGCAGTTGAAATCAACCAGCCACACAGATCAGGACACACAATTTCAGGATTCATGAACAACCTCTGTTTAAATAGGGACGCCCACCAGGTGTGCTAGGTTAGCAATCAGCCAACCACACCCACTGCTGGCTCAGGCAGAAAAGAAAACTATTTTTCCTCTTTTTGTTCCCCTTCTACAGGCTTTCAATTAACACACACTTTGAAAATAAATTAACCCACTGCACACTCCCCAAAATCAGCCACCCCTCCTAGTATACACTAGTATACACAGCACTTCCCTTTCCATTGCTTCTAGTTCTAACTGCACACTTAATACAACAGGCACTTGAAATCAACCAGCCACACAGATCAGGACATGCAAGCCAATTCAATTCTGCAATAATAAAATCAAAGCGACTACAGTAGAATAGGCCCCTTAGTGCAAGTCTTTAAGCGCTAAACATGAAACAAAACCCCACTATATGATACACAAGGCTCGTTAGGTTACACTCACTCAATATGGTCTAATACTCATGTCTAAGCAAATTTCCTTTAGATAAAAAACTACATAGCAGTCTTTCCTCAGGATTTGATACAGGGGGGCATTTAAAAAAAACTATAATGCAATCTTTCCTAAAAGTTGAATGCCAACTGTGAGGCAGATAAATAACTGCAATGTAATCTTTCCTTAAACAAGAAGAGAAAAAATAGGGGAGCAAGTGCTTTCAAGTGCAATAAGGCCTAGGTGAAACTAGACTACTAGTTTCTGGTACTTCCCTGATATTACAACAAACATGAACAGAGCTCTGGTAATGCCCACAGTGTAAACAATTGAAAATAAAGTAAGCAGAAAACATTAATCTCAAAGTCCATATTGGGCAAAGGTGTAGATCTTCCTCCCTTCCAGGTGCTGAATAATTTAATTTACTGGATCAATAATATTGGATTATATATCAAGAGCTCATGCTGAAAAAATGGGGGAAAGGGGTGCAAATATCATCACTAGTCAGCAAAAAAAGCTTCCCCAAAAAATATTGAATTTCAATGAATTATGCATGAGACCTGCATTACTGTATATCACCCACTTTCACTCACCATAAGCAAATTTAAACCTCTTTAAAACAGTTTGCCCTTGTCACTGACCCTCCAAAGTTCTCTTTAGCAGTTTCAGTTCTGTACAAATTGTGGAACAAAAAAATGCCAGTCAAATCTAATTATCCTATTTCTAGATCATTGTCTACCTATTTGCTATGTCACATGTTCACCTGCTGTCAGATATAATGGATTAGTGATTTGCTTACTCAGATGCTTTTCCAAAAATACATCCAAGACACTAAGATAATCCCTGTATGCAGCTAATGCGGCTTGTTGGTTCTTTTATACAGTACATATTGCAGTTTGTCTTCTATATGATATGCTCAACTTACCCGACATTAGTTTTTGGTCTGAGCTAACTGCTTAAAATTCCCACAATTAAATTTTTCCTATTACATTGTCCTAAAATGTCCATTCTGAAACAAAACCCAATATTTGTATTTTATACAGACTATTTCTATTGTACTTATCATGTATCAGTAAGCTTTTACAAAATATTGATAAATGCAAATAAATAAATACATTTAAAAAAAAAACTGTCCAAGAAATGTGTCAATGGTACAGATATTTCTCAGATGGTCTCTCCAGTGAACTCTCACGGTTCCATAAAATAAACAGAAAAAGAGAAGGCCATAGAGCAATATGTTCTCCATAGGGTCACTGATAACACCACAATTTCTTACTTATGCTTGGTAAGATGATAATGGGCAGTAAAGATCTCGTACCAGCACTTGGTAGTTCCTTAGTTGTTCCTTTCCTGGGTATCTTTGGCCAATACGTTCCCAGTTGATGTGGTGAAGTTACCCACAGAGGAAAAAAGTTATATAGAGTAATACAATTAACAGGTTATCCTTGAGGAAATGACCAGTCAGGGTTACGAAATGCATAGGGTGGAACCTAAAGATGCAGCAGTACCGAGAGGGTGCAGGCGGAGCTACAACGACATCATTGGCAAAGAGGGGCATTAGACGTAGCTGCAAGGAGATAGATGCCAACCCCAATTGTAGGACGCCAGGACTTTGCATCTTATGCTGCAGACGTCAATTTTTAAAAGTTCAAAAGGCCGTGGATCTTGTGAGTGTGGCTCAAGGTCTTGCATGTGTATTAAATGTTTACATATATTACACTATGTAAGGAGAATTAGATTTACCCTGGTTCTGATGGCCTAGCTGTATAATCTCAGGCATATGAGTTAACTTGCTTTTTGCGAAAATGTCTTTTATTGCAGTAATTATGCTTACATAGAGATCTATGCACTAAGCATCGAAAAAAAATGCATTAGCCAGTTTTTGAACTAGCCATGTTTTTGGCGTGTTAACCTCGCTGTATTGCTGTAAGGGCCGAATCCCTGGCGAATGAATGCGCCACCACCATTTGATATAATGGCGAGTGGCTAGACAGCGGATGTGGCCGGGTGGCCGGGAGACGGCGGAGTGGCGGGTGGCTAGACAGCTGCCTGGCGAGAAGCTGCCGAGAAGCCGTCCCCTGCCGAGATGTGTTTGCAGCAGAGAGAGATCCATTGCTCTCTCGGCGCAAACATCGGCATATTAAATTTATTCATAGTGTACACGTGCAGGGGTCTCCGAGCTGAACCATATTGGTTTCAGGTCCAAGGACCCCCTACTTCCAGAGATACAGAACCCATTATGAGGTGCCGGTATCCCTCTGCATTTCAATGTCCCGATCACGTGACCGCGTAATGTAAACAAAGCAGAGGGATACCGGCACCCCCTAAAGTGGCCTGTATCTCGGGAAGCAGGGGGTCCCCGGACCTAAAACCAAAGTGGTTCAGCTCCAGAGACCCTCTGCACATGTAC
Organism: Ascaphus truei; assembly: GCA_036426205.1. Taxonomy (NCBI): domain Eukaryota; kingdom Metazoa; phylum Chordata; class Amphibia; order Anura; family Ascaphidae; genus Ascaphus; species Ascaphus truei. The sequence goes on along the minus strand of WSYH01001087.1, from coordinate 32,276 downwards.
AGTATGAATAAAACACACATATCAATAAACACTCATTCCTTACCTTTGCGGCTATCTGCTATGGTAACGAAGCAGCATGAATATATTTTTAATAATATTGTACAGTGAGCAGGGTGGCCCCTGAGCTGAACCGCATTGCTTTGTGGACCAGGGACCCTCTGCTTCCCGAGTTACAGGCCCCGGTATGTGTCATCAGGTGCCAGTGTCGCCGCGATCTATATAGCGTCCCATATGCGACGTGCCCGCTATAAAGATGGTGGCGACACTGTAACCGATGCCCCAAACAGGGGCCTGTAACTCGGGAAACAGGGGGTCTCTGAGCCACAAATCAATGCGGTTCAGCTCAGGAGACCCCCTGCTTCCACACAATATTAATAAAATACATAAATGCTGCTTCATTACCATAGCGGTTATCCGCTAAGGCAATGAAGGGGTTAAGGCAGAATAGCATGTTTATTGGGGACATTTGCCCCCAATAAACATTGCAATAAACAACATACACACCCTGTGTATTTAAAATACATAAACACAAATCAATACAATAAATACATATTGCACTCACCCATGTCCGGCTGCCACGATGAAGGCCATCCTTATCTTCATCCTGCCCATGCCCCCTCCGCTGCTGCAAAACATACACAAGAATAAAAACATCCAATGTAATGTCCCCTAACCCCTTATTCACCATAGCGGTTATTAACCGCTACAGTCATTAAGGGGTTAACCCACCCTCACCCACCACTAGGGAGGCCTACATACCCACCCCCACTTCCCATCCCGTGAGGCCTAACCACCCTCACCCACTACCCACAAGGGAGGCCTACCCACATACCCTTGGGGCCAATACCCCCTCCCCCCACCCCCAGTACCCACAATAAAAACAATACACAGCCCCACAATAAACATAATTCTATTTATTAAATACATTTCCCACCCCCTGTGCCCCCCCCATAAATACATGATTTATCCTTTTACATACAGGGTTCATACCCCAGCCCCACGCGAGTCCCTGGCGGGCTGACGGGTCACCTGACAGACCTACAGGGTACCAGCAACTTGTTTCATACAGGTTCTGGAGGCCTGTTGGTGGGTCCCGCCAAGCGCCATGGCCCCCAGGTGGTCTCTGCGGGTCACCGTGGACCACAATTGGGTCCCCACGGTAGGCCCGTGGATGTCTGGGAGCCCCGGGTCAGCCCCAGAGGTGTCTGCGGGGCCTCGGGTGATTCTCACGGGGGTCTGGGGACTCACGAGTGCTCACCACGGGTCCGCAGTGCCCCCACAGATGTGGGGCCACCGGTTCTTCCCCGCAGGTGTCACCCGTGGACCACTCAGCCTGATACCCGTGAGATACCCGAGGATACCGCAGGTGGTCTCCAGAGGTCTCACACAGAACCAAGGAACAAATCCTGAATGTAAAATAAATAAACCTGACCTATACATTCAATACATACACCCCCCCCAAACACCTACAGTACAATAATGTGCCAAATAACTATTATCCAGATATTGATAATAGATTATTTGCCCATTATTAAACACATAAAACATGCATAACTCAAAACATGAAATGTTAATCTTAAAATCACCACATTACATGTATAAATAAATCCAGCAGCCATTGTAAATATAATCCAACAAAAATGCAGCTCCACAAATGTCTATGAAATGTCACACCATTGCATTGACTGTGTACATGATGCAATTAATCTGTGCATCATGTATCACTATGCAAAATATATGTAACAATAAAATACAATATGAACAATGTCCCCTAACCAGAAATGTCATCATTACAATCAAATAGAAACTAAGCAACATCAATACAATTAGCAACAATCAATTAATCCATTTCCTAAAACAATTACAATGCAATACAAATCAATTATACAATTCCCTATTCAATTCCTAAAGCCACACCATTGGCAAAACAATTCTAATTTAAAGTAACCACCATCATTCTAATCTAAGTACCATAAAGAAGCCATTACAATTAACCTGTAACTAAAAACAAATTACATTATTCACTATAATTACAAAATAAATCAGATAAATACATTAGCCATACATGAAAACAACATAAACATTAACAATCCAATCAATTATTATCCCTTTATGTCTATCTATGAGCTTGCGTGTACTGATTGATCTGTGTGGTTAATTAAAGTGCTGGTTGTTTAAAGTGTGTGCAGTTAGAACCAGAAGCAGTTTGAACAAGGAAGCGGTTAAACAAGGTATAGTTTATTGAAGTACAGTTTACTGTTAGTACTTATAAGCTTCATAGTTGCTAGAATGAGCAGGATTAAAAATGCCACTCAATGCACATCTTGCCACATGTATGTGCACTTGGAGCAGCTGTTCCAAGGAGCAGTTAAATCAGGTAAACAGAGTTAACCCATCAGGTGCATCAGAAAATGGCATAGCAGCCGCTGAGTATGTATAATTGCTGTAATGAGGTAAGTAAGAACACAGTGTCAAATGGTATATGTACTCTCTCTTTGCAACTGGCCCAGCCTTGGGCACCAAATGTATTGCTCTGGTACAACTCACTGTTATGCAGACTGTGTCTCCAAATGAACCGCGTTGCACCGCCAACCCTCCCGCAACTGCACCATCGTGGAGGGCGGTCACATGACTGGCGGTGATGTCATCCAAGAACGCTGCAGCCGCCCGGCGTGCTATCCGGCAATGAAGTACAGGAAATCTCTCCAACAGGAGACAGGAGCGGAGCACAGCCGTAAAGCAAAAGAGGACAGCTAAGGTGGTGACTAAAAAAGTTTATTGAACAACAGTATGCTGCTGATGGATCCTCTAACGTTTCAGCCCTCAGGCCTTTGACAAACATCAAATTAGTAGTGCAGTGTGTACCTGCATGCAGAGAAGAGTGCATAGTTTATTCGAGCATTCGAGAACTATTCGAGCATCAGGCCCGACATAGTTTCTTCGAGCATTTGCCCGTTTTGTGCCCCTTATGAACGGGGCTTATTCC